>JARQOC010000004.1:135006236-135142847 GCA_033576535.1 Allobates femoralis | reverse complement strand
TGGAACAATGTATCCATGATTTCACTGCAACCAGAGATCTGTTCAGATATTGGATATCTTGTGTGTGTGAAGTGGCCTTTAGAATTCCTTACAGTCATGGCCGAAAGTGTTAGCACTCTTGAAATTGTTTCAGAAGATAAAGTATTTCTCCTAGAAAATTATTGCAATTGCACATGTTTTGCTTTTGACATGTTTATTTCCTTTGTGTGTATTGGAACAGCACAATAAAAGCAGACAAAAAGGCAAGTTGGGCCATAATTTCACACAAAACCCCCATATTGGTCTAGACACGATTGTTGGCACCTTCACCTTAAGGGTGCATGCACACAATCTGGAATAATAATACAGGGTGGACCATTTATATGGATGCACCTAAATACAATGGGAATGATTGGTGATATCAACTTCCTGTTTGTGGCACATTAGTATATGGGAGGGGGAGAACTGTTCCAGATGGGTGGTGACCATGGCAGACATTTTGAAGTTGACCCTTTTGGATCCAACTTTATTTTTTTCAAAGAGAAGAATGTCATGTGACACATCAAACCTATTGAGAATTTCATAAGAAAAACAATGGTGTGCTTCGTTTCAGCGTAACCTTATTCTTTCTTGAGTTATTTTCAAGTTTATGACCACTTATAAAATGTGTTCAAAGTGCTGCCCATTGTGTTGGATTGTTAATGCAACCCTCTTCTACCACTCTTGACACACTGATAGCAACACCAGAGAAGAAATGCTAGCACAGGCCTCCAGTATCCGTTGTTTCAGATGCTGCAAACCTCGTATCTTCACAGCATAGACAATTGCCTTCATTCAGATGATGATGAGGCAAACGTCAATGGAAACCTCAATGCCACTGGATATCTGAAATTTCTACATGATTCAGATATCCAGTGGCATTGAGGAGTCCATTGATGAAGAATGGCCCCACTATCTTTGTACCCCATATACCACACCATACCATCAATTTATGTGTTCCAACAGTCTTGGAGGGATCTATCCACTGTGGGTTAGTGTCAGACCAATAGCGGTGATTTTGTTTGTTAACTTCACCATTCACAAAAAAATTTGCCTCATCACTCATCTGAAGGCAATTGTCTATGCTGTAATCTGTCTCAACTGGAATTTTGGACTCTTCTTCTGCAAACTCCTCCAGCTCTCATATTTGAAGGGTGCCTTCTACCAACAGCAATTTTAAGATCTCTTGATGGGTTGTTCAATAGAATTTAGATCCAGACTCATTGTTGGCCACTTCAGAACTCTCCAGCACTTTATTTCCATCTCGGCATCTGTACAATCTTCACCGCTTTGATATCATAAAAAATTAAGAACATGGAAGAGGTCAGCAGCTTTTTGGTGAGTTGTATTGCATGCTACATGTTCACAGACATACCAGTGGAAAAGCTAAGCTTCACCTGCCAGAAATGAAAGCTTGTGACTCTGTTGGAGAAAAAGTTGCAATGTCTAGAAGAGAAAATAGCTACATTGAAAAGAATTATGGAAGGTGAAGCATTTTTAACAGTAGAGTATATCTTCAGAAAACAGAACAAGAAGAAAATTGTAGTGCACCTGAATAAACAGAAGAATGGAACCATGTGACCCAGAGAAGCTGGGTGGTCAGGAGGCAGTCAGCATCCATATTGCTCAGGAACCAGTACCAGGCTCTCATGCAGGAAAATGCTGATCAAATCATCCAAATAAGACTTTTCCCCCAAAGAAAACCCTTGTAAGTACTCTTGGATGGAGAATGAAAACTGTTGTGGAAAAGAAATGGAGAGTGGTGGTCATGGGGGATTTCCCGTTGAGAGGAACAGAGGCCGCTATCTGCGGAGCAGATAAAACCCCAAGTGAAATGTGCTGCTTTCTGGGTGCAAAATCAAAGATTTATCTGACGAGACATCAGGACCCTTTAGACCTACCGATGACTTCACATTCCTGCTAATACATTTGGGAACAAATGACACAAGAAAGGACCTGGAAACCATCTGCAGTGACTTTGAAAACTTAGGCAAGAAAGTGAAAGAATTGGGAGCAAAGGAGGCCTTTCATCCATCCTGCCAGTAGATGGTCATGGAACAAGGAGGTGGAACAAGATACTACAAGTCAACAAATAGCTATGTCAAGGTGCTATCAGCAAGGATTTGCATTGCTGGATCATGAAGTGAATTATGTACACATTTACACAATGGACTACTTGCTAGAGATGGTCTACACCTTACGAAGAATGGAAAACACATATTTGAAGTAACCGTGCTACACTCATCAGGAAAACTTTAACCTAGATCAATGTTAGAAGGGAAGCAAAAGTTCAGAGAATGCCATACAGCTGACAAATATTGTTGAGAACTCTGCTACTAGAAGTGGAAAGGAAGAACAAAGACAAAATAATCTAAATAATACAAATATTGGAGAAAGAGAAACCAAACACAAACTAAAATGTTACTATACAAATGCACAAAGCATGGGCAACAGACAAGGAGAATTGGAGCTACTAAGGCTGGGTTCACATTTGCGGACCCCTCCGCAGCGTTCTGCAGAGGGGTCCGCAATGTGACCGCAGCGGCCGCGAGCTCCTATCTTTATAATGGGAGCGCACGGTGCTGCGCTTGACCGCGCATGACTGTGCGCACCCATTCACTCCCATATGTGATCTGTTTGATTTGCCATTGATTTGCATTGGACTCGTTACTGTGCGAGTAATCGCTGGGAAACTCGCAGAGTACCGAGTCCTGCGAGTCCCTTACTACTCGCAGAGTAACGAGTCCTAGCGAGTAGACTCGCCCATCCCTAGTAGGAGTTACAAGTAATTCACAACATTATATAGTAGAACAACACATGGTAGATCAGGGAACATTTTAGTATTGCTTACTCTGAGTCACTACATATAGTGCTGTATTCCATGCACAACTCCACTGTTTTTGCTTTTAGCTGCGACCCTCCAGTTGGTTGTTGTCATGCCCTCGGCCGCGAGACCCGTCTCTCATGGACAGGGAGAACAGTGCCCATCACACGGTTCTATGCGCCTCACCTGCTCCGTCCCTGTTGTGGGACCAGTCTCTGCTGAGTAGGGAGATCAGTGCCCATCATGCAGTTCTGCTTACCCTGCCTGTGGTTCCATGCGGCCATCTGCTTCCTTCTCACCCAGGACCCTGCATCCACTTGGCAGGTCTCCTGGGAATGTTCTTAGATAGCATGCACCGCACCATGCACACATTTAAAGAGCCAGTACACCTGTTCCCTATTAGGTCTTTCAGCATGAGTGCTAGCTGTTCTATGTATAAAAGGCATCCTTTACCTGTGTGAGGTGCCTGGGCAACATGTTCATTCCCAAGGAATGTTGTCAGTGTCCAGGTTGCACTCCTGCTGTGCTTTGCACTAAGAAGACTGTTGCTTATTGTACTCTGCAATATTCTTACATCTTTGTCTCCATGGAATCCTCTGCTGGCAGTCCGTTATCCTGGATCTCTCTGGATATTCCGGATCCCACCTCGGGCTGTCCAAGCCTCTACTGAATTGCATGAAACCTTCCAGATTCCTCTATTAGCTGGATCAGCCTTTCCAGAATTGTAGAGAGTTCCCAGGATTCTCACTAAAAAACCAAGGTCCATATCCATTGCACTTAGCAGGATGCTGCAAGCCCCACCATCATTGATCCTGTTTTTTGCACTTTTTATCTGTTGCAGGATGTGGCAGAGCCCTCTAGGAGGTGTCTGTCTCATGTGTGATGAATATACATGGTGCTGGGCAGCCCACCTAATCTAATAGTATGGGAGTGATCAATAGGCTCTATACAGACACCTTGCATTGCATGTATCTATGTGACTGGCACCCTATGGTGACCTTGTGCCTATAAATACCACCAATCACCTCCCCCATAGCTTGGCTGGTGCAGGTGATTTTACCGCCCCCATAGCTTGGCTGGTGCAGGTGATTTTACCTCCCCCATAGCTTGGCTGATGCAGGTGGTATCACCGCCCTCATAGCGTTGGCTGGTTACAGGAGATTGTGCACTGGTACTGGACACTTGTGTTTCCTCTCAGTGGGGCTTGCAGTGTCCTGCTAAGTGCAATGGACCTTGGCTTTTTTGGTGAGGTTTTTTTTTTTTCAGAATTTTTTTGAGTTCACTAAGTGTGAGTTTTCTCCCAGGATTCTCCTACTGACAGAGCCGGTGTTCCGCAGTCTTCCCATTTCTACTGCTATGGTCTGAATTAGTCACCCCTTTGGTTCGGGATTCACAGCATTTAGACTTCCTGGGGCTGGGCAGGGTTTATCCCTGTATAGCGGTTACCTCTCCGGCTGCTCCCCTGGGAGAGTTCGGTGTCGTGATCAAGAGGATCCTCTCCTCAAACACTTTTCCTTTTTGTTAACCCTTTCCTTGGGGCATAACAATTGTAATGCCACAAGGCCTTTGTTGAGCTTTTATGTACACTTTTTAATGGCTTAACAAAGGCCCTACTTTGGCCAAAACTCGCATGATTTTTGTATTTTTCTTGTTAATGTTTCTGCCAATAATGATATCTTTTTATACAGAAGGAGTTTTGGTGCCCTAGATCTTTTGATATCATGACTACAGCTCATGTTACTGTTGCAGCCAATCAGTAAAGAACACACCAGTACGGAAAAGGCAGTGCTGGACCTGCTGAAGGGCAGGTATGGTGAAAAATGTTTTTCAAAAATAATTTTATGTGGCTGAACATGAAGGAAAGACCTATTGATTTGCTAATGTATTTACATTCAAACATTCACTAGTACACACCTCATATAACATAGAAAAAGTGCTATACGTGCACTAACGCACCGATTCATCAAACTAATTCAAGTTATAAAATTCTTGTTCAATGAAATGTTGTGCAAAGTACTTTTAGCACTTTTTCAACAGTTTTGGGCAGTTCTATCAAAATGGGCAGAGCTAGGGAAAAGCTCAGACAGATCAAGGCATGCTATTGTGGCGCCCCTGCAGCCAGACAAGGTAAAGATGGTTGACTTAGAACAGCCACACACTCCGATCCTAAGCCACTGATCCTATGTAGGGCAAGGGGTGGCGGGAGTTTAGAGAAGTGTGGGTGGAGAGAGAGGTAGAACCAGGACAAAGGGGTGGAGGAACAGTACTTAAAACACTGGAACACAAAGTTGGAGGGGTGGATTCCCAGGAGGAGAGGTTCCCTGGAGGACGCAGAACCTTGGAGGCAGTTACCCAAGGGAGAAAGCTCACTCTAGAGACAGAGGCGAGGGAAGAAGCACCGCAAGCAGACACACCCTACAGCTGAACATTACAGAATAGTGGGAGAACAACGGGCCCGGCAGCCATCACTAATATAGCTGGCTGGAGGCCCCAGAGCAGACAACTGGAGAGACAGAAGGAGCCTGGTAAGCCTAAATCACACCTGGGTAACTGGAGGGCTAGGCCAAGACAACAAGAGAGCCGACTCTGTAGACGTGACCAGGGAGACTCTACGACTCTAATCACAAGACACACCGGCATGGTGCGGAGACTCTGTGACCCGCAACCTACCTACCACCACGGAGTAGGAACACAACCATCGTACTAGGGCTAGTGACCGTAAAGCAGAGGGAACCATCACTAAAGAGCCCGTGATGGCCAGACCGATCCCGTGAGCGACGACAGTGAGAAAGAGACAAGCATGGCCTGAAAGGTACTTGAGGGAAGCGACGCAGAGGAACCGTCTGAGCTGCAGTAGAACCTGGGTTCCCGGATAGGTGTAAGGACTAAGACTGAGAACTGTGAACTCTAGCCTGTTTTCTAAGAACTTGAACAGTAAAGTACACGGTAAGCTCAAAAGTGCCTGAGACTGTTTATTGCTAAACTGCACCAGAACCCCCACCTGCAGAAGCTGCAGCAGAAGAACTGGTGTAGCATCCAAAGTACCCAGCCCCCACCACACCTGCCCCGGGGACACGCAGACCTACCCGTGGAAGGCTTACCATCTATGCTGCCCCTTATCACCATCCCCTGGCAGGAATACGGCAGCGGTGGTCCCCACTGACCACATACCACGGGTGACGTTACGACAACCTCCCCTGTACATATTCCCCTTTTTCAACTGATGCCCAGGCCATACCACCGGGTCACGACCCCCGTGACTAACCAGCGACAGCAGCAGAGTGCCTCACGGCCTGGGGGCGCCTCACTTTGAGTGTCCACCAATAGTGGTACTGCTTCATTTATAGTGGCTAGAAATGTTACTCTAGTTCCTGTCTTGGGGTGATATTCTGGCAAGACACATAGAGGCCCAAATCAATGATAACATGTGCTGAATTAAATAAGTGGAATGTGCCTATCTTATATGAAACACTAGTCTTAATGAAGCAACGCCTGAAGTAATGCGCATTCAACAACTTTTAGATGTCAGAGAACCCAATCCCATTTTTCAAGCAGAAGATGCTTCAGGAAAATTCTGGCATTTTTTCCTGAATTGTCTTTTTTGGCATCTTTTCCAAGTGTAAGCTGCCTATGCAATAGTCAGGAAGCTTATTTCAATCGCTTTGTGGCCTTACAAAAGTGAAGCTATAACATGTGCATAGCAAGTTATTTGTACTCTTTGCTTGCAATTCCTTTCCTATATGTAACAGAAGTCATGGTTTGACCTGGCCACACCAAATGTGTCAGTGGATTTTCAAGGATTTTCTGGCATCTCATTAATCTTTTCTAAGTTTGGAGAAAATGTTGACTAATAAAACCTGTATTTGGTGGGACCTGACTACTCTTAGAAATTACGTGGAACGAAATGTGAAACCACATGGCTTACGTTTGAAATGGGAAATAGATTCCAAGCACTGTTTACTGCCAAACATTTGGTCAAGAATGGATATTGATTCTGACTGATTGTTCTCTCAAACTAATTACTTTAACCCTTTAATAAGGAGAAAACAAACCATCTTAATGCCTAATATTGAAACAGAATATTGAAACATGCAAAACAATTAAAAGCAGAGACAACTTTATTCAAATTTGAGGATTTATTGTGATATGTAAACAACAAAATATCAAAATTGGAAAAATTTATTGTTGAAACTAAAAAATGCAAATTAAAACAGTCTCTATTATGCTGATAATCAACTATATGATCAATGATATGAATGGGAAAAGGGGATGACCGCCAAAAATACCTAGATCTATCCTCAGGAAAAGCAAAAATCAAAATACTAATGCCACTTTCAGGTCCTCCGATTTGGACATCTCGACTATAAAGAAGCTAAACAATGCCAAATGTTCTCTGATTCTAAATACTTACTTAATAAAACCCTTATAAAATTGTGCCCCAACGTTCGTAGTCTATGTCATTGAGTACTCTACCTAAAAACTGCAAATTGACTCTTCAAGGATAAAGAAGACAAACTCGAGTGCCACCTATTGAGGGTAGCAATCCTAAAAGTCAAAATTGACCCTTTAACAAGCCTTGTCATATAATTTAGGATTTATGTCAGATCTGAACCCTAACCTGTAGACACTGTGTTTCTGGGTGACTGCACCTCATCAGTGCAAAGTGTGGGAATTGATCTGGCTTTATGAGAGACTTTTGCTTCATATCCATGTGACGGTTCATGCATGAAATACTAAAACTATTGATTTTTCTACAAAAGTTGCAGTGGAAAGCTCACTGTGCTAAAATGCGGCCTAGTGGGTCGGGCCAACCACCGTCTGCCCCATCAAGTGCATCCGTGGCCTCTTCATCCTCGGTGACTATGGGGACAGCAGCCACACATGCTTTTGGACGCAGACCTTCCACCTCTTTACCCACAACAGCCAGTGTGATTAGCAGGTCATCAGTTCTGCTGCCTTTCCGCCTGGTGGACACAGAGGATTTTCGAGACCTTATGTCCGTCACAGTGCCCCAGTACCAGATGCCCAATCGCCACTACTTTTCAAAGAAAGCTGTGCCTGCTCTACACCAGCATGTCACACACAACATCACCGCTTCCTTGAGAAACTCTGTGTGTGACAGGGTGCATTTAACAACAGACACTTGGATGAGTAAGCATGGACAGGGGCATTACATGTCGCTGACTGGGCACTGGGTAACTATGGTGACAGCAGGAGAAGGGGCTGCTGTCCAAGTCTTGCCATCCCCACGAGTTGTGCGTCAATCCTCTGTATGTAGAAGTTCCTCCACTGCTTCTGCCTCCTTAATCTCGTCTCTATCCTCCACCTACACCCAAAGCCTGTCTGGTAATGCCACCCGCTTTATAACTGCGCAGAAGGAATCCTGCACACCTCCTTACTATGCTGGCAGCAGGGCTCAATGGCATCAGGCGGTGTTAACGTTGAAATGTCTGGGAAATGTGAGTCTCACAGCTGAGGAGTTGTGGTCAGCTGTGGAGACCGAGTTTCATCAATGGTGTTCTCCACTGAACCTGCAGCCAGGAAAGGCCGTGTGCGACAATGCTGCAATGCTGGGTGTGGCCCTTCACCGGGGAAATGTGACACACGTGCCTTGTATGGTTCACTGTTGAACCTGGTTGTCCAGCAATTTTTAGTACACTATCCTGGCCTAGATGGGCTTCTACAGAGGGCACGGTCGCTGTGTGCTCATTTCAGCTGTTCGCATCCCGCAGCTCAACAACTTACATCTCTACAGAAGTCGTTCGGCCTGCCAGTTCGCCGGCTGAAATGCGATGTGCTGACACGATGGAATTCAACTCTGCACATGTTGCAGCAACTGTGGCAGCACTGACGAGCCCAAGTACAATACGTTATGACGTATAACCTGGGCCAACGAGATCCAGAGGTGGGGCATATCACACTGCTGGAGTGGTCTCAGATCAAGAACCTATGCACCCTTCTGCACAGTTTTGAAATGGTAACGAAGATGTTTAGTGCTGACAATGCCATTACCAGCATGACTATTTCGGTCATTTATATGCTGGAGCACAGTTTAAACAGTATTCGGAGTCAGGTGGTGGGACAAGAGGAGGGGGAGGAAGTACAGGAGGAGTCAATTGCCCCAGAGTTGCAAGCTTAAAATGGTTGGTGAGGTGACCTTCATGCAGCACATTCAAAAATCCACAAGCCTTTAGTCTCCCCATGTTATCTGTAAGATTTGACACCAAAATCTAAGTAGAGGCCGAAAAATCAATAGTTTTAGTATTTCATGCATAAACCGTCTTATGGATATGAAGCAAAAGTCACAGTGGGAAGCTCACTGTGCTACAATGCGGCCTAGCGGGCCGGGCCAACCACCGTCTGCCCCATCAAGTGCATCCGTGGCCTCTTTATCCTCTGTGACTGTGGGGACAGCAGTCACACATGCTTTTGGATGCAGACCTTCCACCTCTTTACCCGCAACAGCCAGTGTGATTGGCAGGTCATCAGTTCTTTTGGAAGGGGAAACACCTGCTGGTGTTGAGCGCTGTCAGACATCGAGAACACCACCTTTTGGATGAAGACAACATGAAATCTCCACCTGCACCTCCCTCACAGACCAGCAGTTTTCCGGGGACACCCTACTCAACCCCGTCTCAGCACAGCAGCCAGCCCTCGGTCCCTCAGATGTGGACAAGTAAAAGACCATTTCCTCCTAGCCATGAGGAATCTAAGAGGTTGAATTTGACCACCTCCAAGCTGTTGGCTACAGAAATGCTGCCTTTCCACCTGGTGGACACAGAGGATTTTAGAGACCTAGTGTCCGTCGCAGTGCCCCAGTACCAGATGCCCAATCGCCACTACTTTTCAAAGAAAGATGTGCCTGCGCTACACCAGCATGTCACACACAACATCACTGCTTCCTTGAGAAACTCTGTGTGTGACAGGGTGCATTTCACCACAGACACTTGGACGAGTAAGCATGGACAGGGGCGTTACATGTCGCTGACTGTGCACTAGGTAACTATGGTGACAGCAGGAGAAGGGGCTGCTGTCCAAGTCTTGCCGTCCCCACGAGTTGTGCATCAATCCTCTGTAGGTAGAAGTTGAGCAGAGCTGAGTGGTCAAACAGTGCTACTAGGCCCAAACTACTACCTGGGCTAGATGCAGTTAAAAATTAGTATGAAATAAACAGGCGGTGTAGCTTGTGGCCAAGGTCCGTGTTCTGGGTGCTGCAGCTGACACACTGCATTCACCCGCTGAGATCAAAGCCGACTACGCAGCAATACATTCACATGCTTATAACCCAGGAAGCCGTCCCGCATGTCTGTTTCCATTGCAAACACACCAAGCACAGTGGGCACAGGATTTCTCTAAATCCCATCCACTGTGCTTGTACTGTACAACGCAGTGGTTTGGACACAGTGATAACACACTGTGTCCAAACTGCTGCAAATACCATTCGTGTGCACATAGCTTATAATACAAGCATCCTCTACTGACTGCCAGCCTTATCGCTTGAGCATATACATATTTCTACAGGGTGAATCTTTTGATAATATTATGTACTGGAGATGGTGAGATCTTCAAAATATTTGCATTTTTACATTGTGGAACATTTTTCTGAAATTGTACCAACTTATTGAGATGTGTCGATATCGGGAAGTCCTAAATGAGTATTATTATTTTTATTAATAAAATGGAAAAATATCTACGTTTGCATTTTTAATCAGTTTTCTGTGTTCTTCTGTGTTTAAAATATGGTTTCAGGAGATTTGTAAATTATTTTTCTTTACATTTAACACAACATCCAAACCCTTTTGGAATTCAGATTGTAAGTACCGTATATACTCGTGAATAAGCCGACCCGTGTATAAGCCGACCCCCCCTACTTTTGCCCCCAAAAGCTGGGAAAAGTTATTGACTCGCGTATAAGTCTAGGGTATGAAATGCAGCAGCTACTGGTACTGAAAAATTTCAAAAATCAAAATAGATATGAATGGGGAAGGGGTATTGTAGCGATTCCTCTGCTGCTGGACCCCATAAAGGGGTCTGGCAGCAGAGGAAAAACCTGCAATTCCCCATTTTATTCTTTAAAAGCCAGCGGCAAAAAGCTGCGGGCTTTTAAAGAATAGTTAAAAAAAAACTGATTGAACCGGTCCGGTCCAATACGGTCCCATAGACAATCATGTTAAAGTTAACCTGATTGAACCTGACCGGCTCAATCAGGGACAATCCGGTTCAAAGAAGTAGAGGAATAGAATTTACAATTGATTATCATTGGACTCGTTACGGAGCATGTAATGACAGGAGGACAGAGGGAAGCAGTGGGGGAGGCTTTGAGGGGGGTGAGGAGCCATTTAAAGCAAGCACATAAGTGCTTGTTACTTAGTGACTCGTGTATAAGCCGAGGGGGGGACTTTTCAGCACATTTTTTGTGCTGAAAAACTCGGCTGTACACGAGTATATACGGTAATAATTATATATACTGATTTTTATTAGAGTATTTTAAGAAAAAGGAATAGATTGTAATAGAAAACGTATAATTATCTTTTTGCGTTTTTTGATCCATTTTTAGTTTTGGCTACAAAAAATACACAACACCTACAATAAAAGGAAAAGTGTGAATATTGATTAACTGACTTGGTGAATGCACAGAAATTATTATGGAACATGATAGCAGTAATGATAACGATGATGCTGGAAGGAAGGATCATTATATTAAAGGTAATTATTTATGGTAAATCAGAGTTATTTTTCAGTTTTATGTTTTAGTATAATATTTTTGAGATTTTAGTTCATTTGTAAATGAAAAAGTTTCGTGAAAGTAAAACCCAATTTAAAAAAAATATTTCACTTCATTCAATCGTCTTACTGCAATGTGGCATTGAACATTTAGAGGATGTTACTGGTATTTGTTGTCATAACTTTGAATATTAAGCATTTTAATAATAAGAATCATTTTTTTTATTAATCATACAATGGAGGTAGTTGAAACTAAACGTTTCTGTACACAGTTTTCACAACTTTTAATTATTAGTGATTATGCTTTGTAATAAAATAACAGTAACCAGGTCCAAGTGGATAGCGATTCCGACATCTGTAAGTAATAGCCTCCGAGGTTCAGTACAATGTAGCCTTGAAAAGTGATTTTTGCTTCGTTCACAAGAAGTATGAAAATGTATCATTGTATTCCCAGTGCTGTTACAAAAGCCAATTGCACTTCATTTATGTGATGTAGCTTTCAGACAAGAGTCCAGAAGAGGTGAGGGTCAAGGAAATGTGCTTTTTTTTGCCTTTTTCTCAATGAGGTACAGCATATGTCACTCACATCTAATAATAATCAATAGACTGTATTTTGGATAGTAAGTTTCTTTTTAAAAAACTTTTATTCCCCCTTTTTTATTCAATGCAAATGATCATGATTTCTACAGTTTTTTTAATGTATGTTATTATAAAATTCCGGATGGCTGCAGTAAATATATTGTCATGTAAAACCTCATTTAATTGTTTAGAAATGTTTCTATTAGGCTAGGGTCACACTTGGAAGGCAAAATGCGGTTACCGCAACCAGATTCGGATGCGGTAATTGCAAGTGCCTTCAGACACATTTTGCCTACAAAATGTGTTCGGAAACCCGCATCCGGTAACTGGATTGTCCATAATGAGTAATGCGGTTGTCAAATGCAAGAGACGTTGAGGTAATAGAAATGTTGCCCGACTTCCCAGCATGGTTTTTGTTGTCCAGGAATTAAATTAGGTTGAAATAGGATTGTCCCGGGCGAATCTGGGCGAATCCAGGTGAATCCGGTTTTGTCCGATTTTTTTCAAGGGACTACAGGAATCATTACCGTACCCGGCTCCACTCACATTTGCGGTTTCCAATTGAAATCCGGATACGGATTAGAAAACTGCGAAAACCATTGCCTGCATGATTTTTACCGCAGGCAGGACAACCGGAATGCGGTAACCGGATTGGATGTAGTGCAATCCGGTTTTATAATGGGCTCCTATGGGCTGCGGATCCTGATCCGGTTATGAGGATTTTTACCGCAAAGGTGACCCTAGCCTTAGAGAAATTGAGGAGATTTCCACATGGTATGGGTTCGCTCACACTGTGTATATAGACTAGCTGAGATTCTCAGCCAGAGAAGTTGTCAAGTGTCAGGCAAGTGTCATAAAAATTTTTCCTCACTTAGAATCCGTATAACATATATATCAATATGCAATGCGTTTTTAACATCATCTTTTACATTCGACAATTCTCTATGTACATTAGGTAGATATACAAAATAATAAAGTAAGCGAATAAAGATATAGGCCTGTTGCACATCTATGCGCTGAATGCGCTAGGCTGCTCTGCCTGCCCTGCGCCAGCACAAATGCTGGCGCAGGGGCATTTAGGGGCACATGCAGCCTAGAACATAGGCGCATAGATGCCCTGCATCTGCGCTCGCCTGCGCCTGGTGCCCCCATTACCTGCTACGGGGAGTGCTGGCGAGCGCAGAAGCCGCCATCCCCGGAAGCGACTGTGTAAATGGGCACACGTCACCGTGCATGTGCTGGTGATGCTGCACCCGGAAACGTCACATGAGACGTTTCCGGGTGCAGCGTCAAGCGCATGCGCGGTGACGTCTGTCCATTTACACTGCCGCTTCCGGGATGTTGGCTCCTGTGCAGGAGCGATGCATCTATGCGCTGATGTGTTTGCCTGCGTTTGCATGAAAATGCACCTGTGCTTGCATTTAGAAAGATAGATAGATAGACAGACAGACAGATCGACAGAGATAGATAGATAGATAGATAGATAGATAGATAGATAGATAGATAGATAGATAGATAATGTGGCACCCCAGCGGGCAAGAAGGGGGAGCTCTATACACAGGTTCAGGGGAGCTGCCCTGTTTCTGTTGGCAGAGTGTATCTTCTGAGAATCACCACCGGTAAAGAGAACTTCACTTACCAGGTTATCTTGAGTAAATAGTCTTTACTGCGTAAACATGAGATATTAAGCTCAGCAGCACACAGTCCATGCTCCTGCTATTAACACATTCAAAGCGAAAGTAATAAGTCACAACAACATAGCAAACATAGAACTTCACACACTATCGCCATCTGCTGTTAGGCTAGTGTAAAGTCCTTCCTTCACTTATAATAAGTCCTGATCTGTTGCATAAGTCAACAGTTTCCAGCACGGAGGAGGGGTTAGACAGAAAGTTTTGAGGAGAGGGATAGGAAAAGACGCATGCTCTGGGGAGTGGAGCTGCGAGTGAGCTCACCACAGAGTGGTGCTACAGAGGATGCCAGAGTCCTGAGTTGTGTGGGCACTGCACGTCCCAACAACTGAATCTGGAGGCTGGGAGACTGCAAGTTTCCCAGCCGCAGCAAAGACCCAGCAGAAGAACAGCATAGCGAGAGCCTGGAGCTGCCACCAGTCCGGTGGTACCCTTGATAGGTTTGTGCTGTCTGCCATACTGGGTAAAGGCAAGAAAAGCAAAAAGAGGGCCACAGGATAGGTCACAGGCTACTAGGATTCCAAACTGAGAGCGCAGCAGGAAAGCCTCCAAACCCACCTGGTGAGATAGATCCTGAATACTTCCAGGATGACCGGACCCTTCTAAAACCTGGTAACCAGTACTCTGGATTTCACCACATCTTGCCAAGTAAAGGTAAAGAAACCACAATCCTTGTCTCTTCCTGTTATTTTCCTCAATCCTGCACCCTAACTATAACTACCATCATTCCAATAGACTATCACACCAACCCTGGGGTCCCACTCCACCTGTGGGGAGCAATACCATCCCGGCTGCCACACCATCTGTCCCAGAGGTCCAAATCAGCAACGTCGGCCATCCCTGGCTGAATACTACAGGTGGCGTCACGAAAAGACTTCTAAATCCCCTATAAATAACCCCTTCAATGCACGGCCAGGACCATGGAGCTGGGCCACAGCCACCGTAACCTCCCAGAAGTATCACCGGCCCAGCTACTGAGTACCCCTAAAGGCCCCGTCACACCTGGCGACGGGGAGGGAGATGTCAACGGCGACTGGCGGGTGTGCGCACGTTTTTGGTGCCCCGCCAGCGTCGCCATCCCCCATTTACTCGGGGCGACATCTCCAGCCCCGCGCCAGTGAGCTGTCAGGCGGCATCACTGCCGGGGTGTCTGAAAACCCCTGCGGCGATGCAGGACAATGGGAGCCTATGGCTCCCATTGCCTGACAGGTCTCCGGCGGCTGGTTACATGGGGCGATGTGTACAAATCGCCCCATGATGGTCGCCTGATTTCAGAGCACTGCCCTGAAACCAGATGACCGCCCGGCGGCGCCGACATCGCCCCTTTACATGAGGCGACGTAGGGGCGATGTCGTTCCCAATAGGCCACGCTCCTATGTCGCCTATGTTATCGGTGGCGATGTGGCCCGGTGTAGCGGGGCCTTAAGTCCTTGCGGCCATTGCATCTTTGGTGTTACAAACAGGATCCGGACCCCTGCTAAAACCAGGTCCTGTGTCCCTAAAGACTGTGTTGAACTGTGTAGATTGCTGCCATTACCCCGCCACGCAGTGTGTGGCAAATAGATGGGGCGTGTTGTCATAGGCGGAGCTGCAGGAAAGAGGGCAAACAAAAACCCTGCCCTGCAAGCTTGAAAACATCTTCGATAACCGCATAGTGGCAGAAATAAAAATGAGGTTTTTCAGCTGCAAAGCATGCAGGACAGCGTAAGAGACTATGCCCTCAACCTTCAGGAGGAGCTGTGGGCCTTAAAGAGGTTGACCCTGACAGTGTGCAGGAGGAGGACAGACTACTAACTGAGCAGTTCATTGAGGGGCTCCTGTCCAACATGCATATGGCACAGCTGCGCATTATGGCCCTACAAAATCCCGATATGGACTTGGCGCAATTCAAGGATTGGGCCATCTGTGTGCTGCGAGAAACCACCCCTAGTGGCACAGCACCCCCCCAGGCACCCAGCAATAATGTACCACCAGGATGCAGCGTCCTTTCCCCAGGCACCCGTTGATGCTGATGCACAGACACTAAGTAATGACACTTCCGCAGATTTACGTCTTCAGGTCCAGGAGTTAACCAAAAGTGTGGCTGTGTTGACGAAAACAGTGCAGTCCATACAAGTGTCTCCACCAACCGAGAAGATCCAGCTGGCCTCCAGTCCAGATGACCTCCCATGGCAGCGACAGAGGAGGATCCCACCGACCAGAGGAAAGGACACCGAACACTACGACCCAGATGGACAGCACATCTGCCGCCGCTGCCACAAGGTGGGGCACATCGCAAGGTTCTGTCCTTTAAACAAGCAACACCTGGGGCAGTGAGCCAACCCCCAGGAGTAAGGTGACCATGTCCACATAATTGGTGGGAGAAGTACGTCAAGGGATGACCAGTCCTCCCTGTCGTGCTTGACTGCATCCCGATGAATGCTCTATTGGACACAGGCTCCCAGGTGACAATGATGCCATATATCCTTTATAAGCGGTACTGGGCTGACTCTGACATTACCCATAGCCCTGATGATAACTTGACTATAAGCACCAGTAATGGTCAGCCCTTGCCTCTGATGGGGTATAAAGAGGTGGCCATTAAGGTGGGGCAAGTAGAGCCTAAATCCCATGGTTTGATTATAGTGGACATTGATCTGTGAGAGTGTAATCTCATGATCACCCTAAGTACTAATGTGATTAAGAATTGTCTTGGAGAGATTATTGTCTTGTTAGAGCAGGTAGCCGAAACTGCCAGTTCTGGACAACAGCAAATCCTGCACAAAGAGATCAAAGACTTAATGCAGAGACAACAGATAGAATTGTCCGGTGGAGAAGTTGGCAGTGTAAGGGTGAGTGATCCATTCCCCATTGTAATACCTTGTAATACATTGTAATATGGTGTCAAACTGCTAAAGGTATCAGAGGTCAAGATTACCAGGCCCTTGTAGAACCCGTGTACTCTGGTAGCAGGCCCACTATCCTAACAGCTAGAGGGGTAGTGGACATCAGAAAGTGGAGAGTACCTATCCATATATTAAATTGGGGGGAAAAAGAGATCAACCTGCCCAGGTATGCCACAGCAGCCAATCTATTTACTGTGAGCAACAACGCGATCTGGGCAGTAGAACCCTTGAACCCGTCTGAAACGGCAGAGGACAATGGCTCTTCGGGTCAGCTGGAGGACTGGTGTCAGAAGCTGCACATTGGCACTGACTCCACCTCTTCACATCAAAATTATAGGGTCTACCGGGTGGTTCAAGAATATGAACAGGTATTTAGTAAGAACCCCCTAGACTTTGGGCAGGTAAAAGGGGTCCAACACTATATCCCCACCAGAGATCATCCGCCCATTAAAGAAAGATACCTGCCTGTTCCCTCGGCTCACTGTCAGTATGCCAAGAGCATGTTACAGGAATTGAAAGAGGCAAGGGTAATCAGAGATAGTGGTAGCCCCTGGGCAGCTCCTCTAGTCCTGGTCAAAAGGAAAGATCGTACAATGAGAATGTGTGTTGATTACAAGCAGATTAACCGCATTACACGTAAATATGCCTATCCCTTACTCTGTATTGAGGAGTTTTTAGCTGCCAGAAAACTGCTAACTATATTTCGACCCTAGATCTCACCCATGGGAACTGGCAGATTCCTGTGGCAGAGGCGGATAGAGAGACGATCACATTTATAACACCAATGGCCCTATGCGAATTCAACTGCATGCCAGAAACGCACCAGGAAAGTTCCAGAGATTAATGGAGTGCTGCCTCGGGCACAAGAACTTTGAGATGGTATCGCTGTACCTGGATGTTATTATTATCTACTCCCGAACGTACGAGGACCACCTGAAGCACCTGACCGAGGTGTTCAAAGCCTTATCCAACTTTTCTCTAAAGGTGAAACCATCTAAATGTCATCCCTTAAAACCAAAGGTAGAGTACCTGGGCCATGTGGTAAGTGCAGAAGGCAAGGCACCAGACCTCGACAAAGTTACCGTCATCAGGGACTGGCAGAAGCCCACCACCAACTGTGAATTACGGCAGTTCCTAGGATTTGTAGGCTACTAGCGAAGGTTCTTCAAGGGCTTTACCAAATTCGCAGCCCCCTGCAAGACCTTCTAGTAGGCCACACCAAGAAGGCAAAGAACCACAGACCTCCAATCAAGTGGGACAGGAGAGTGGAAAAGTCCTTCACCTGGTTGAAGTTGGCCCTCACAGGACAAAAGATCCTGGCCTATCTTGACTATGATTAACCATTTATACAGTACACATACGTCAGCAACGTGGGATTGGGAGCAGTGTTTTCCCCAGTGTAGAAAGGTAAGGAAAGAGTCATCGCCTATGCCAGCCGGAAGCTTCGTCCCACTGAAAGAAACCCCATCAACTACAGTTCCTTCAAGCTGTAATTCCTAGCCATAGTCTGGGCTGTGCATGAGTGATTCAAACACTACCTCATTTCAGCCAAATTTACAATCTTCACTGACAAAAAACTGTTAACACACCTGGAAGCGCAAAGCTTGATGCCCTGGAACAGCAATGAATGGCTCAGCTGTCTAACTATGAGTTTGTGATTAAGTACAGAGTGGGAAATAAGAACGCCAGCACTGACGCACTGTCCAGAATGCCAAACTTACCAGACTTGGGAGAAGACCAGGAAAATCTTGAGGAAGTGGAGATGCTCCCACTGTGTAAAAGACAAGTGCTCTGCAGTTCAAGAGGTCTCAATCAATCCATGGATGGGCAGAAATTCAAGACAGCAACCCAGCTGTCCACCTGATGTAAGAGCTTCTGACCCAAGCTGACTCGTACAGTGGTCCAGATGCACCACAGAAAGCCCAACAGTTGTAGAAGGAGAAAGCCAAACTGTTCTTCTATGAGGGAAAGCTGTGCCAGAGAAACATCAACTACTGCACACAAGAACTGGTCTAGCAGATAGTAGTCCTGAAGCGGGATGTGCCCTTTGTCCTAGAGGCATACCACGATGGAGCAAGACACTTCAAGTTGAAGAAGCTGGAGGTCCTTCTTTGTGAGCGGTTCTTCTGGACAGGCATGCGAAAATCCATCGAGAGGTGGTGCCGAGAGTGTGGCCCATGCAATCTGAGAAGAGATCGCAACCACCAGAGAGTCCCCTTACAACTAATCATCACAAAACAACCACTTGAGATTGTGGCTCTGGATCATGTGAAGTTGACACTGAGTAGGTCTGGCTACACCTACGCTTTGACAATCGTAGACCACTACTCCCATTTCCTGGTAGTCATCCCAGTCAAGGACCAGATAGCGAAGACAGCTGCAAAAGCTTTCCGAGAACATTTGTCTACCTCATGGCTACCCTGAACAAGTCTTAAATGACTAAGGTCCAGCATTAGAGGCAGAAGTATTTCAAGAGTTCTGCAACCTGTACGGCTGCAGGAAAATTCAAACAATACCATATCACCCTCAAACCAATGGTATGTGTGAGAAGATGAACCATGTGGTGATCGACCGTTGAAAACTCTACCTCTAGAAGAGCACAACCTGTGGCCAGAAAAGCTGCCAGATCTGGTAGATCTGTACAACTACATTCCGGTGAATTCAACAAGCTATACACCAGCCTACCTGATGCAGGCAAGACCTGGCAAACTACCCATCGACCTGGACATGGGAGTATTAACACCCGAGATTCAGACTGGGATACCAACAATAGCAATACCACAAAGTCCAACAGTGTGTGAAGAAGAGTCTGTCCCAGGCAAGACAGAAGCAAGAGAGAAGTTACAATCAGCAAGCCCCAGCTACTCCCTTAGCACCAGGAGAACAGGTGTTAAAGCGAAAAAGGAGAATGCACAAGCTGGATGACGAGTGGGAAGCTGAACCATACACTTTGACAATAGCAAGGTCTGCCTGATTATTAAAGAGGGAGGAAGAACCTCAGAGGCAGTGTCCAGATACTATCTAAAGGTATGCCCGGAGCAACTGCATGAAAAGGATGAAGATCAAGACACTCCTTAACAGACAGAAGATGTTGAAGAGAAAGTACATACCATACTAGAAGTCTTTCCACTTTCTTGGACGCAAGTTAACCAAGCGCTAGTGGAACCTGTCTTGACATTTTCCCAGTTGACCGTACAACAAGCAGCAGAGACCATAGATCCACAAGAAGACCAGTCAGCTCCAGAAACAGATTCCTCACCCACAGTGGAACAAGAGAATGTACCCCGTGTTAGTGACGAATCTGTCGTGCTCATGGTGAATCTAAGAGGTCAAAGGAGACTGCCCAGCATACCCATACTACTTAGGTCTACTTGTAGCATAGTCATTAGTGAGCACACATCACCTGCAGTAGACACACTAGACCAGGACAGGTCAGTAGAAACACCAGAATTGTGTCGGTCGCACCATAGTACTCAAGGTCAGACCCCTGCTCATTAGAAAATGTAAATAAACCAATGTACTATATATATGAAACCATTAAGCATAAAGTACTTACAGAGACAGCTGTATAAACATGTGAGTAAACGTGCGTTATAACCTGTTCAAGGACAATTGGGTCACAGGACTATGTGTGACCAGGACATGACATGAAAATTGTCACCTCAACCTGACCCTAAAATAAACAGTCGGCATGGCCGAAGAACCAGGTCAGGCCATGGTCTTGAACCCTATAGCCATGCCCAGGGATGAATTTTAAGGTGGGTTTGGGTGATTCCCATCAGTTACTTTAAAAGTCGTGGGGTGACGCATTTGGACCAGTGTTGTCCCAGGAACTTTATTGACAATTTCCCAGTATTTTTTTAATGTTCTCGTATTTTTCCAATTTTTGCTAAGGATGTAATATTTGAAAAATTGTTTGTTGTTGTTAACCTGTTTTGTTATGTCTTCATAGTCCAGGATGTACTGAACTTAACTAGGGAAGAATTTGGCTCCCCAGCGGTCCAGTTGCCACAGTGGCATTGTCTACTTCACCGGGGGTGACGTCATGCCTGGAAGCAGGAGGAGATCCCCACGTTAAGTAACAACCAGCATTCACACACAAGTCCTGACTCCAGGCCAGGAGGGGGAGCTCTATACCTTGGTTCAGTGGAGCTGCCCCTTTTCTGGAACAGAGGAGGGATTAGACAGAAAGTCTGAGGAGAGGGAAAGAAGAAGACACAGAGGAGGGAGGTTTGGGGAGTGGAGCTGCGAGTGTGCTCACCCAAGAGTGGTGCTACAGAGGATGCCAGAGTCCTGGGTTGTGCGAGCACTGCATGTCCCAACAACCGAATCTGGAGGCCAGGAGACTGCAAGTTTCCCGGCTGCAATAGAAACCCAGCAGAACAACAGCATAGCGAGAGCCTGGAGCTGCCTCCAGTCTGGTGGTACCCATGATAAGCTTGTGCTGTCTGCCATATGGGGTAGAGGCAAGAAAAGCAAGAAGTGGGCCGCAGGATAGCTCACAGGCTGCTAGGACCCCAAACAGAGTGCAGCAGGAAGGCCTCCAAACCCGCCTGGCGAAGTGGAACCCGAATGCTTCCAGGCTGACCGGACCCTTCTAAAACCTGGTAACCAATGCCCCGGCTTGCACCACATGTTGCCAAGTAAAGTTAAAGAAACCACAATCCTTGTCTTTTCCTGTTATTTCCTGCGCCCTCCATCCTACTCCCTAACTATAACTACCATCATCCCAATATACTGTCACACCAACCCTGGGGCCCTGCTCCACCTGATGGGAGTGATACCATCCCAGCTGCCGCACAATCTGTCCCAGAAGTCCAAATCAGCAGTGTCGGCCATCCTTGGCCGAATACCACAGGTGGTGTAACGAAAAGACTTCTAATCCCCTGTAAATAACCCCTTCACTGCACGGCCAGGGCCATGGAGCTGGGCCACAGCCACCGTGACCTCCCAGAAATATCACCGGCCCAGATACCGCTTACTCCCGGTCCTTGTGGCCATTGCAGATAGATAGATAGATAGATAGATACATTCATTAGAAAAAACAGGAGCAGCACTTCTTCCTGATAAGGTGGGTACACATTCAGCCCAGAGTGGGGTTCAATGACTCCTGCATACATGCCATAGTAAAAAAGACTGCAGCACTCCTTTCAGATGTATACAGCTTTTATTAGGCCTTCAGGTAAAGTTGTGACTCATCCAGGGGTCTATGGGAACTCGGGACCCAGGCTTGGAGTTGGAGGGATGTCACTGGTGGCCCGCCCGGACCCGTCGCCCTGGTGGTCGGCCCAAAAATTGGGGAAATGTAGAAAGGGAATAAAATAAAAATTAAAAAAAAGTTTGTTGTGACGCCACATGCAGATTCTGGTGATGTTCAGACCGCCGGGGATGATGGTATTGCAGATTGGGTGGTGTGGCTCCCTGCAGGAGGAGCCGGGTCCCCGGGGCAGGATAGCACTGCACTTGTTGTCGAGGTGCTGGTTGTGGGCAGCGCAGCTGCGCAGCGGTTTTTGTAGAAAGGAGACACAGAAGCCTTGTGACTCTATACTGGTACTTTACTGAAACTTGTTCAGATGGCACTTCAGGTTACAGTTTGCACAGTCTTTTAACGAGTAGCTGGTTGGGTAGTCAATGAGGAGGGTAAAGTCTCTTTGAGGCTCCCGTAGTATACCTTCTTTTGTCTTTCATACGTCCTGCTGCCTTTACTTGCGCCTCCTTACTTTCCTAGCACTGCCTTGCACAGGCCGTTTGTATAGCAGGCCCGTTGGGCGCTATGAGGTGCCCTTCTTCTCTCTAAGGGACTCGACCTAGTTTGGGTGATCCTGGTGAGGCTGCACGTTCTGGAAGGGGATGTCGGGGTTGCTAAACTAACCCGCAACTGGCTGGCGTCGACGGCGCAGGGGTAGACTCACCGTTCCTCGGAGCCGGCACTCCATTGGTGGACTAGGATTCCCCTGGACTATGATAGTCCTGACACGGGGTTTCCTCTTTCTTTTCCTGGGCCGCCTTTTTCTCTCTCATTTATTTTAACAAGAAAAAGCAGTGTGCATGGAAAAATGGGATCACCCGAGTCAATATACAAAATTCACAATTTGATATATACAAAAAGAGCAACAAAAGTTAAAAACATTTAAAGGGATCCTGTCACCCCCAAAACACCTCTAAACCTATTAAAACCTGTCCCTAGAGCATATTAACACTTTCCCTACACTCCTTTTACCTCCTAAATGCAGCAAGTGACATTGAAGAAAAACGTTTTTATAGTACCTCATTAGTGATGATAATGAGTGACTATGCTATTCATAGTCACTCATCCAGGCTGCCCCTCTTCTTCATATCACGCCTGAATAGGCGTGATCTACATGCCAGATTCAAATTCGCGCCTCCCCGCTGTGCCCTGTGTCGTCCGAGGCTGCAGTGTGGCTGGGTGACGCGATCCGCATCATTCCCGGCGCCGGGTGACGTATTTACACCGGCGCCGCGCTGTCAGCTTCAAAATGCGCACTGCGCATGCCCATGCGCATGCGCAGTGCGCATTTTGAAGCTGACAGCGCGGCGCCGGTGTAAATACGTCACCCGGCGCCGGGAATGATGCGGATCGCGTCACCCAGCCACACTGCAGCCTCGGACGACACAGGGCACAGCGGGGAGGCGCGAATTTGAATCTGGCATGTAGATCACGCCTATTCAGGCGTGATATGAAGAAGAGGGGCAGCCTGGATGAGTGACTATGAATAGCATAGTCACTCATTATCATCACTAATGAGGTACTATAAAAATGTTTTTCTTCAATGTCACTTGCTGCATTTAGGAGGTAAAAGGAGTGTAGGGAAAGTGTTAATATGCTCTAGGGACAGGTTTTAATAGGTTTAGAGGTGTTTTGGGGGTGACAGGATCCCTTTAAAATGCATAACATGCATATCGTGCAAAAACACACAACCCCACAAATACACCCGCCATGTAGCAAACAATATTGGGAAAATTTTGCAACCTATACATTGACAATCAGACAATGCACTACAAAGTAGTGAACCACAACAATAAATTCCCATTTTTCCATGTACACTGCTTTTTCTTGTTAAAATAAATCAATTGTAATTAGTGTGCTTGGTGATCCCCGGCTTTAAGTCGAGGTGGTGCTCTCAACCCAAACCTCAAATATTGCCTTATTCTCTCTCAGGCGCCCTCCTTGGGAGATCCCTCTCTTGGCCGTTTCCCTCCTTGCTTTTTCTCTCAGTATGGACTACATCCAACTGTGTGACTCCCCACTTTTCTCCTTTTTCCTATTTCTTCTCCCCCCGGGACCGGTTACACTAGTAACGGGTTACCAATTGGTCCCCTAGTCTAGGTGTAAGGATGCCGGGTGGGAGCCTCAGGTTAACTTTACACTCCCCAATGACAGGAATACTACACACTCTGTTGTGGGTGCAGTACCCCTACTGTGGCGCAGTGGGGCACCACAGTTGCGACGTTTCAGTCACATGGACTTTCTTCCAGCTTGGTCTTATATTCAAGGTTCTTCAAAGTAGCCACGTTTTGCTTTGATTACTGCTTTGCACACTCTTGGCATTCTCTTGATGAGCTTCAAGAGGTAGTCACTGGAAATGGTTTTCACTTCACAGGTGTGCCCTGTCAGGTTCAACAAGTGGGATTTCTTGCCTTATAAATGGGGTTGGGACTATCAGATGTATTGTGCAGAAGCCTGGTGGACACACAGCTGATAGTCCTACTGAATAGAATGTTAGAATTTGTATTATGGCAAGAAAAAAGCAGCTAAGTTAAGAAAAACGAGTGGCCATCATTACTTTAAGAAATGAAGGTCAGTCAGTCCGAAAAATTGGGAAAACGTTGAAAGTGTCCCCAAGTGCAGTTGCAAAAACCATCAAGCGTTACAAAGCAGCTGGCTCACATGAGGTCCGCCCCAGGAAAGGAAGACCAAGAGTCACCTCTGCTGCGGAGGATAAGTTCATCAGAGTCACTAGCCTCAGAAATCACAGGTTAACAGCAGCTCAGATTAGAGACCAGGCCAATGCCGCACAGAGTTCTAGTAGCAGACACATCTCTACAACAACTGTTACGAGGAGACTTTGTGCAGCAGGCCTTCATGGTAAATTAGCTGCTAGGAAACCACTGCTAAGGACAGGCAACAAGAAAAAGAGACTTGTTTGGGCTAAAGAACACAAGGAATGGACATTAGACCTGTGGAAATCTGTGCTTTGGTCTGATGAGTCTAAATTTGAGATCTTTGGTTTCAACCACCATGTCTTTGTGCGAAGCAGAAAAAGTTAACGGATGGACTCCACATGCCTGGTTCCCACCGTGAAGCATGGTGGAGGAGGTGTGATGGTGATGGGGTGCTACGCCAAATGACCTGGCTTCCACAGTCACCTGACCTGATCCCAATCAAGATGCTTTGGGGTGAGCTAGACCGCTGAGTGAAGGCAAAAGGGCCAACAAGTGCTAAGCATCTCTGGGAACTCCTTCAAGACTGTTGGAAGACCATTTCTGGTGACTACCTCTTGAAGCTCATCAAGAGAATGTCAAGAATCTGCAAAGCAGTAATCAAAGCAAAAAGGTGGCTACTTTGAAGAACTTAGAATATAAGACATATTTTCAGTTGTTTCACACTTTTTTGTTAAGTAAATAATTCCACATGTGTTAATTCATAGTTTTGATGCCTTCAGTGTGAATCAACAATTTTCATAGTAATAAAAATAAAGAAAACTCCAAACTTTTGGTCTGTACTGTACCTGTGCACATTATTGCTCAGACTGTACTGCTTGAAAAAGGCTTTGATAAGCCGAAACATTGTGGTCCTCGGAATAAATCCACGTTTTTCACTTTTAAAGGATGTGCTGCTGTTCATTTTTTCTTAATAGATAGATAGATAGATAGATAGATAGATAGATAGATAGATAGATAGATAGATGTGCATGTGTGTGCGCTAATACAGGTTAATTGTAGGCTAATTAGTGTTTGTATATTAAAATATTTTCTTCCTCATCTATTTTACAACCCGTCGTGGTTAGGACGTGATGAATGTAGGAGAAGATTACTTATCCTAGGCATAATCAAGCTGTGGATAAAAATATCTGTACTTGAGTGCTAAAATTAAGTTTTATTGAGGTTATGATTTGCCTTGAAACATTACACTGACATAGCATATGATTTCAAGAGAGGATGTGAGCACAAACCAGCCTAATCTATCCAGGAAGGAAATGCCTGGGGCCCTCAAATATACCAAGGTCAATCAAACCCTTATTTACAGTGCTGCATACAGAAAAAAGGCCTGAGAGCACTTTTATACAATTATCCTACTGTAAATACGTTTGCGCACACTGGCATGGTAAAAATCTAGAATCTGGAGCAGTAAAACTCTTTCAAACTGAAAATAAGAAAAAAAAATGAAACAAAGGCATTACCAGTAAACGTGGCCACACATAACAATTCTAATACATCAACAAGACAAAAACATACATTTATTTTATGCTAAAGGGATCCTGTCAACTTGTTTATGCCCCCAAACCTATCACTACCTATCCCTGCACCATACTAGCACATCCCTTGCCATCCCTGTTAGGGCTAAAACTGTCCTATAATGGTTGTGGAAAACTACTTTGTCACATTACATTGTTACATTTTTGTATCCTAATGAGTCGTCTTGACTACTCCAGGTAGTCATACTGGGTGGTCTCCAGGGCTCCATCGGCCCCCTTGATGCTGGCATCATACCCCGCTAGGTGTGATAATAGATTTGCCAGACGCGTTCCCGTCTCTTCAATTCAAATGTCTCCCCTTCTGTGTATGATGCCATGGCAGCATAATTTCCGCAGCTGTGCCGTTATTTCTGCAGCTGAGAATTGCGAACACTTCCGAGGTGCACTGAGCAGCTTCTTAATGCGGAGTTCATATGCTTAGTAGGCCTCACTTATGGCACCACATAACAGCGAGCCATAAGTGAGGCCTTATAAGCATGTGCACTCACCCTTAAGAAGCCGCTCAGTGCACCTCGAAAGTATTCGCAATGCGCAGCTGCAGAAATAATGGCACATCTGCGGAAATGACGCCGCCGCATCATACACAAAAGGGAAGATAAGAACCAGGAACACATCTGGGAAATCTATTATGGTACCTTTACACACCGCCACAGAGGGCAGCAACAGGTAGGCAACACACGTGCACGCGCATGTTTTCAACGGTTGCTAACGGTCCCTGATGCCGCATATAGGCGCCGCCACAGCGTGCTCCACTGAAGGCATATTTGTTCTCCGTAAGTGTCGACGGGTGCCTCGGCTTACTACCTGTTGAATACCTTCCCCGATTTACACGCCGCTACCACGAAGGAATATGGGCGGACCTGGAGCAGCAGGGACAACACATAAGCGTGCCACAGTCCGTCACGCCGCGCCCAAACAACAACCATTAACCAACACAATAGAGTTCTGATTGGGCACGGCGCGAAGGGTGGATGGTGAATACGTGACGCAATAGTGTTTGGCTTGTCACACAGAATAAGCGCTTGTGGCCTGGCGGAGTGTGCCGATATCCACATAGGAGACGCTCAAAGCGTCACACAGGAGCGGTTTACACTTACACAGTCCGTGCGTATTAAAAACTAAGTGTTGGGCTATGTGTGCGTAGTAGTAGTGTTTGCATTGTCACAGGGAAGTAGGCGCTTGTGACATGGCGGACTGTGCCGATATTCAGGTAGGGGACGCTTACGCGTCACACAGGAGCGGGTTACAGTCACACAGTCAGCGCGTTTTTTAAAGTAAGTGTTGAGCTATGTGTGCGTCTGGATAGAAATGTGTGACTAGAGCCCAAATGCAGATAGCATATGTGGCAACAGATGTCAATGGCCTTAATAGCTCACATGCCACATGTACATGATGTGTGTGTCTGCACATGTGCTGCACTACTTACTTAAACCCACATGACACACAATAGCATGTGTTGCATCAATGTGTTGTGGCCAGGTGACCCTCCGCCTACACCAAACCTCAAGGGTTATGTCCACATATTTGTCACATAGACTGTGGCCCAAATACCTTCACATAGCTCATGGCCACGCACACATATTGTGTATCGTACCCAGTCATCGGTGCCAATGTGTGTGACAGCACTGGCCACAACCTAAACCTTGATCATGCTGCCCTCCATCCCCAAGTAATCAGGCTCACACATAGTAATTTGGATCCAAAAAAAAAAGATGTATTTTTTTTACACACATGAAATGGTCAAATAAAAACACAGATACAGAAAGGAAAGAAATTGGACATTCATACATCATGTATCATTGTAAACACACAAATTTAAAAACAAAAAAAAAAAAAATAGGCAAACAAGGATACAGTGTAAAACCTGTGCACACAATTAAATAACACAAAGAAAAAACCATGGTGCGGCCACCCTGCTATTTGCACCATGGCCACCATTTTAGGAACAACCAGAACAACCCACACTAGACGTGCTGGTTCTGCCAGCCCACTGCACCAGGGCCATTAAAGTAGGAGCAGTATGCATCTCTACTGTCCCTGGCCTCCTGCTGAGTGCGACCACAGCTCAGCGGCTGGAGTGGCGCCACACCATGGTCGTCATCACGCCAAACCCCTGGACGGACCTCCCCTGTTGTGGGGTCCACAGAATCTACATAACTTACCGACGTGCATGATGCTCTATCCCTACGACGCAGGAAGATATGCAGCACACAGCAGGCCAGCAGTACCGCGTCAATAGATTCCAGCTTCATATGCAGAGGCGTATGAAAAACTGAGAATCTATTCGCCATGATCCCAAACGCATTTTCAACCACACGGCGGGCCCGGGATAGCCGGTAATTGAAAATCTGCCGCTCAGAAGTAAGGGTCCTCTGGGGATATGACCGCAGTAGGTGTGCCTGAAGTGGGAATGCTTCATCCGCCACAAACGCAAAGTTGAGATGATGGCTCGTCTCAACATTTGAGGGTAAGTGCAGCTCACCGGTCCTTAGTTCTTGTGCCAAGTCACAGTGGGCGAACACACCCCCATCTGAGATTCGCCCGTTCATTCCAACGTCCACGTAGAGGAACTCATACTTCCCATCCACCAGGGCCATGAGGACTATACCAAAATACCCTTTGTAATTATAATACAAAGAGCCCGAGTTGGGGGGTTAAGTAATCCTCATGTGCTTACCATCCAAAGCGCCACCGCAGTTTGTGAAGTTCCACCGGCTTTCAAAGCCTCGGGCTACTTTCATCCATTCTGCGGGTGTTCGTGGCAACTTCAGGTAGGATGGCTGCAGAGCACTCCAGATGGCCTCACACGTCTCAGGGATCAGGCGGCTCAGCAGGGACAAAGATACACGTGACGTGTATGTGAGGTCCTTGACCGGCTTGTAGCCAGGAACCGCAAAGTAATAGCCAACCACTCCTCAGCTGATACAGATCGACACATGACAGTGTCCTGACGGGCTATCAGTGGCCCCACGCACTCCAAAAGGAAGTTGATAGAGTCCTCGGACATACGGAGATAGTTTTGGAAATCACGTGGATTATTATCCTCCAGCTCACGCAACAGCTGCATGTGGCCCCGGGTCTCCCGCAAGAGAAGCCAATCCCGGCTCCACACACGCCGTCGTCTGCGACGCATCAACCTTTCATATCTCTCCTCCATCCACAGTTGCTCTTCCACCAACGCAAGAGCCACAATAACATGTCGATCACGTTGATTCTGCATTTTGTGTATCAGCACCTGTATATGAAAAACAAAAATCATCAGTACTTCGAGCAAAATGTTGACATGTTTGCATGTAAAGAAAGCCACGCAATACTTAGATTACACACTAATGAAAAGGATATTTAATTGCTCATGTGTGCACAGCACACATCCTTGGGAACATTGCAAGGCCAACAACCACAAGTGGGCACTAAACAAACGAAAAATGCTCACTGATGAGGCCCCTCCATTCTTCTACACTTTGTTGCGTTGATGAAAGTAACACATCTGGACATATCTGTGTTAAAAAGGGACATGGATCACCACAATGAACGGCTATACATGTCACACAAACAATGTTGGATAACATATATTTACACTTCTACAGTCTGTAAGTATCAACGTACCACATCCTTGCTGGGTGAGTAATCACAGATGACACGAAGCAGATTATACATGACTCATCCTGTAGTGATGCCAGGCCACATGTGTTTGCAAGGGGGAGCTCCACATTTAAACATTCTCTGCTGCCTCACACCTCAAATCCATGTCTGTTCCTAGCCATGTTGGTCCCAGTGTGTGTTCACCACAAGCTGTATAATATTTTCATTACGATATTACACTCTAGATTCCAGCAGCCATGATCCTGTATGGCGAATGGAAACAAACACAATACTTTTGTAACTACAATAGGCGAATGTATGGGCAACACATGTGCAAAATACACCAGCCTGCTACGCTATTGTAGTGACCAAACTGATATTACATGTGCGTCCGATACACTATCCTATTGCGTTACCAAAGCGAATCATGCGCCTCACTCTGCCACGACGCTACATCCATGTCTGCATACAAATACTTACTCAATGACTCTGGGCAGCAAGCGTGACGCCCATCCGGCATGAACTGCTTTTCAATGAGCACAAACCAATCACGGCGCTTCAACGATACCTACTCAGCTGCCGCTAGGGGTGTTCACAGGTGTTGGCTGCTAATGTGCCTAATTGGTGTGTGCTGATTGGTGTGAGTGAGTATAAATTTTTGCTGCCATGTCGACTGGCCCCTGTCCAGACGTCCATGTGCATTGAGCTAGTGGTGTCCAGTAATCCGTTCTCTGTTGCTCTGACGGTAAGTTTACTCACATGCTTTTTCATCGCCATGCTACTGGTTTTTAGGTAACGCTGATGCGTCTGCTACATGCCGCTTATGCTGTGTGTGTGCCAGTAAGTAGCGCCATGTGCTAATGTATAATGTGTGTTAATAATAGTATTAAGCCTTGCTACCTATAGGCAGTATGCATTGCCAAATCATTTAGTCGCCATGTTGGTTATATATTCCATACGTTGTAGTGTTTTTGTTACGGCAGGTATCAGAGGCTGCCTGGCCACTGTAAGTCTGGGCTGCAGTTTCGGTCCACAACGCCTTAAAGGGAGGGCCGTGGGTGGTCGGCTGTCATAGTGTTGTCTGGGCCAAAGGTGGAAGGGTGAGGGGAGGCTGTTGGTGGGCGCAAGGCTCTGCGTCTGCTGTTGTTTCAGACAGACAGCCGTAACTTACCGCTGGGCAGACCTTTTAGATGGGCTGATGCACCTAGATGAGGGTTCTATCACCAGGCCAGAGGGCAATTCGCCCCCTGCCACCTTGGCCTCTCTACCCCTTTTTTTTTGTATTTGGGTTGGTTTTTGGGTTTAATCATCGTGCACCTTTTGCCTTTGTGAACATGTGTACTCAAACATATCCTTCCTTACATGCCAACCATAGCTGATACATTGATCCTGTATAAAGGGTGTCCCACATGCAAACATACATGTTCAACACATGTTCGCAGGGCCCAAAAACCGGCATATATACACTCACTATAGTCTGTCTTTAGCATGCATAGCTTATTTTGGCACTGCTTGCTCAGAATTTTTTTTTGTACCACAAACAGATGCCACAGGGGTATGTGGAATTCGTGACCCAGCTCATCACCATGTATCAGGGACACGAGTGCCTGTGGCAGACTGCGCTGCCCTCATACCACGACGCGGCAGCGTGGCAGAGGCCTACAAGCCTCTTGTGGAGATGGCAAACAGGATCTACCCCAAGAAGAAGAGTTGGGACGCGGGGTTGATTTATGAGAAAATCAAATCCCTGCGCTCAGCATTCACGCGAGCTCACAATAAGTACCTCAATCTTCGGTCGGGGGCTGGAGGGGAGGAGGCAGCTAAGCCAAAGATATGGTATTATGACCTCCTCACCTTCACCCTCAGCCAAGAGAGCTCGCGTGGATTGCGACGCAGCCTGGCCCCCCCCTGCGTCCTCTGTAGGCCCTGCCCAAGAGACGTCACCGCCGCAGGAGGTGGGTAATCGTGTTTTGGTGGTGGTCCACCATGTTTGCTCCCAGGTGTGCTTGTCTGCATGCATTTCCATACCACACTTCTATATTATTTGTTGTTTCCTTTGTAAACATGTTTTTATTGGGTATGTGGCCTCAGGGGCTTTGGTCTTGATTTGTAAACACAACCAAAGCAGAGCTTCTCCATGTCCTTAGCAATAAACTACCAGGGCTGATTTTATTTTCGGGGGTCACAATATCCCCAATGCTGATCATTTGCCGTTTATCTTAGTCCCAGCACCATATATTCACAATGGAACACAGACATGTGTCTTGCCTTTGCCCATGTACTGTATGTTGAAATCATGAACAACATCCTTTTAATTTGTTAAGAAGGTAAGGCTGAGGCACATGGCCTAGCAGCTGGTTAAAGGCAGCTGTAATCTCCTGTGGTCACATACCCATTTTTGGTTAACCTGTAGTTAAGCAAACCTATTTATGTTTATGTGCAATTCAGTTGGATTGCGCAGGTGAGTATACATCAGACGTGCATTTCTTAGCCATTAGAAACTTGATCCTTTGAGTTCTCTGTTGGGTTGTTGGGTGCTGGTGTGTTGTGTGGTGTAGTGGATGGTGTTGGGCTCTGAGCAATTGCCATCAATGATACTGCTTTGTGGTTTTGATTTTTTACTTTTTTTTTCTTTCCACAGGCCCCTGACCTGCCTGGCTCCGGTGAGGACGAGCCTGAAGCTGGTGAGGCTCGCCCAACAACATTGGCAGGCGAGCCAGTGGCCGGAACTAGTGGTGGGGGCCCGGGCTGGGCACCTGGGCCAAAAGGGTCCTTTTGGATGAGAAACGGACCCACACCTCTAGTTTCGCCCACCACACCAGTGACATGCTCGCCCAGATGGAGCCAGAGCAGAGGACCATCGCTCAGCGGGCAAACACTCGTGTCCTGGAGGCGGGCGTAGATGGAGTCCTGCAATGGGGGTGCATGATCCCCGTCCCCCACAAGACAACCCCTTGGCCCACTGCGCCCGCCCAACAACAACACAGGGTGAGGAGACCCCCACGTCCACATACCTCACCTCCCCCAAGATGAAGTGGCCGAAGATCAGCACCCTCTCAGGGAGGGTGGGTCTACCGTGAGAGGGTGGGGGAGGAGGTATTGTCGGATCCAGCAGAGGATGATGAGGAGATTGGACACTACTAGCCAATGCACTAAATTGGCCGCATGGACTGGCTCCCTTTTTGTTTGTAATTTATTTATAATTTTGTGCCGATATTTTTCCCACATTGTGGCCAATTTGCCCGGGCTCATTTGAGATGTTTTTTTTCTTTGTACCTTTGTAAAAAAAAAAAAAAAAAAATTTCTGGAACCATGGTGCTACATATTTTGACTTCTCCCAACACAACTGAGTTGACTGGGTGTATGTTTGTGGGCAACATAAAGGGGACATTAACCACACATTCTGGCCAATGGCGGGAGTGCTGGAACACGATGTGGGCTGGTAACATCTATTAATACATCAAAGAGGTCTACAAATCTGGGTCACACAGTTAGGCACTTTAGATGATTGTCAGGCCAACATGTGTGTGGTGAAATCAAGGAACACACAGAAAGATTCCTTTAAAAATTTATTTGGCAAATAATCTGTGGCACACCGTGCCCACAAAGGACACAATGCTGGTTGAGTGTAGGAGTAGCCACAACACTCTCCCTACGGTCCCAATGTGGGACACTATAAGAAATGAGGCCAACGTGGCCTTAAAACAAAACAAAAATGCCAACAGGGCAACAGGTAAGAGTCAAAGTCCAACATGGACAAGAGTTTTTCTGGCCATCTTTGCCATTAATCGGGCAGGCTGCATATAGTTCATGGCAGGCCGCCATGTGCTTGATGGAGGGCATCAAGCATGGCACCCAACTTGGCCAGGTCCTGCAGCCCGCGTTGGTGTGCCCTGGTGAGTCGTCACACCACCTGATGGTGGGCATGGATGACATCCTCCAGTGTCGGAACACCTGTAGAGGGAAAATAATCACTTTAGTTTTCAACAGTAGCTGGGGATGGTTAGGGAATACCCACAAAATGAGGCTACTTACCCTCTGCCTCCAGCTCATCATGACTTTCAGGTGTTGAAAGGGATCGGCTTAAGCTCCAGCCGGCAGCCCCAGCACGTTCTCCATCTGCACAAACAGGTGAACATAATTGAAATCAAACTGTGTGAAAATAATCATGGCCAAAAAACACAACACTGATTACATTGTGCAGGGCATAGGCCACCAAAAAACACACTTACCACCATAATCCTCAAAGGCTGGCTCAATAGCAGCCTCAGGCATCTCCTCCTCCTCCGGGCCTGCAGGGGATGCCAGTTCCTCCTCCTTCGGCCCTGCTGGGTCTTGAAGCTCCTCCTCCGCCAGGCCTGCTGGGGAAGGCATCTCCTCCTCCTCCGTCCCTGCTGGGTCTTGAAGCTCCTCCTCCTCCGGCCCTGCTGGGTCTTGAAGCTGCTCCTCCGCCGGGCCTTTTAGGGATGGAAGCTCATCCTCCTCTGGCCCTGCTGGGGATAGCAGCTCCTCGTCCTCCGGCCCTGGTGTTGAGGGCACCTCCTCCTCCTTAGGCCCTGGGGACGGTCTATTTCCTGGTGGCGATGGGCTGGCAGCGGCCTCTTGAGGCGGTGGTGTCGCTGGCCCACCTGCGGGTGGTGCCGGGGGCCCATCTTCTGATGAAGATTCTTCCACATCTGTATTTTAAAACACAATCACAGAGCTTTCAGAAGAAGGGTTAACAACATAGGTGTAACACATTTAGATTGTTGGCCTATGTGTTTCGAGCATGCCAGATATGTTGTTAGGTCATGTTCTATGCATGTAGTGTGGGTAGGACACAGTATGGTTAGTGGCAGGAGGGCAACTCCCATTGCAAGATGTTTAAATGGGGCCAACCACGCACCTACACATGGTAGGTGGTTGTGCGTTTGTTTGCCAAAATTCCATGAAGCCACTGGGGTTTGGCCCATCGCTGCGTGCAACTATTGTTCAGGTAGCCTTGTTTGTTCAGTTATCACATCATGGTGTGGCTATATTGTCCCATGTGTCCGGGGCCCCATCTGTGGCCCAGTGTGTCATGTGTGTGTTAAACATGGTACTGATTTGGTACTGATTTGTCAGTGTCACATTTACACTATGGACTTATCTTTGGCCCAAAAAGAGTAAGGTTAAGGCTGAGTGTAGGCGTCACCATTTGGCCAGCACATGACTGTTTTTGACATATTCCTGTTTGTGTGTCCTCAACAAGGCAATGCACATTGTTGCCACATCCAGATGGTGGGTCAATACACATTTTGTTATGTTTCCCAATGAACATACATTTGTGTTTAAAATCATTAGCAAAATGTGCAGCACTCACCAGTATGCGTCTTCCCATTGTGGCCAGGCAGGTTACAGGCAGCATGGCAAGGGGAGGGAGTGTAGAGTCACCTGAACTCCACACTCTTCTCATATGTGGCGTTCACCTCATTCTCAGTGCCATTTTGGGCCTGCAAGCCGCTCCTGGCCCCTGCAGCTCTCTACCTCCTCTTCACCATCTCAGCTGCTTCTTACCGCAGGGATCACTGTACCAGGCTTCTGGGAGCTTCCAGCATCGGTATTGGGGTGAGATTGGTATGTTCTGAGGCTCTATGTAGGAGATGAGTTAGGATCAGCGGCAGAGCTGCTCTGAAACCCATCCGCTCACATCAAGCGCTGGGCCACGCCCGTCACGTTTGAGCTATCTTTACAATGACAGAAGATATACACCACCAAAATTCTTATTTAAACAGCACACTGTATTTTATTTGTTCACACCCCTATGTATACATACTACACTAGTTATTAGCTCCGGCCGCCAGCTCAAAACAACTAAAAAATGCTTTGTACATAATTTTTTTTTTCCTCGGCACCATTGGGCGGGAATATCCAGGATGATTGGGGGTATATCCAGGATGATGGGGGCTATATACAGTGATGGGGAGGGGAACACTTTGTTTAATTTAATATGCCCTGCATCCCTTCGACATCCCTCAGCGCTGCTTCTGAGCTGATGGACAGCAGGATGTTGTGAATATTAATTAAACGGGAGCTAGTGACCTCCCCCTGCTCCAGCAGCCCCCTACAGCCTCCTCCAATCCCGCTAAAGAGCCTCAGCTCCCCCCAGCACAGCCCCAGAGCCACACAGGTCCTATATTTGGGCCATAAGACGCACCCCCCACTTTCCCACAAAATTTTTGGGGAAGAGGTGCATGTTATGGGCCGAAAAAAATAAAATAAATATATATATATATATATATATATATATATGTATATGTGTGTGTGTATATACAGCTAGGGCCAGAAATATTTGGACAGTGACACAATTTTCGCGAGTTGGGCTCTGCATGCCACCACATTGGATTTGAAATGAAACCTCTACAACAGAATTCAAGTGCAGATTGTAACGTTTAATTTGAAGGGTTGAACAAAAATATCTGATAGAAAATGTAGGAATTGTACACATTTCTTTACAAACACTCCACATTTTAGGAGGTCAAAAGTAATTGGACAAATAAACATAACCCAAACAAAATATTTTTATTTTCAATATTTTGTGGCAAATCCTTTGGAGGCAATCACTGCCTTAAGTATGGAACCCATGGACATCACCAAACGCTGGGTTTCCTCCTTCTTAATGCTTTGCCAGGCCTTTACAGCCGCAGCCTTCAGGTCTTGCTTGTTTGTGGGTCTTTCCGTCTTAAGTCTGGATTTCAGCAAGTGAAATGCATGCTCAATTGGGTTAAGATCTGGTGATTGACTTGGCCATTGCAGAATGTTCCACTTTTTTGCACTCATGAACTCCTGAGTTGCTTTCGCTGTATGCTTGGGGTCATTGTCCTTCTGTACTATGAAGCGCCGTCCAATCAACTTTGCAGCATTTGGCTGAATCTGGGCTGAAAGTATATCCCGGTACACTTCAGAATTCATCCGGCTACTCTTGTCTGCTGTTATGTCATCAATAAACACAAGTGACCCAGTGCCATTGAAAGCCATGCATGCCCATGCCATCACGTTGCCTCCACCATGTTTTACAGAGGATGTGGTGTGCCTTGGATCATGTGCCGTTCCCTTTCTTCTCCAAACTTTTTTCTTCCCATCATTCAGGTACAGGTTGATCTTTGTCTCATCTGTCCATAGAATACTTTTCCAGAACTGAGCTGGCTTCTTGAGGTGTTTTTCAGCAAATTTAACTCTGGCCTGTCTATTTTTGGAATTGATGAATGGTTTGCATCTAGATGTGAACCCTTTGTATTTACTGTCATGGAGTCTTCTCTTTACTGTTGACTTAGAGACAGATACACCTACTTCACTGAGAGTGTTCTGGACTTCAGTTGATGTTGTGAACGGGTTCTTCTTCACCAAATAAAGTATGCGGCGACCATCCACCACTGTTGTCATCCGTGGACGCCCAGGCCTTTTAGAGTTCCCAAGCTCACCAGTCAATTCCTTTTTTCTCAGAATGTACCCAACTGTTGATTTTGCTACTCCAAGCATGTCTGCTATCTCTCTGATGGATTTTTTCTTTTTTTTCAGCCTCAGGATGTTCTGCTTCACCTCAATTGAGAGTTCCTTTGACCGCATGTTGTCTGATCACAGCAACAGCTTCTAAATGCAAAACCAGACACCTGGAATCCACCCCTGACCTTTTAACTACTTCATTGATTACAGGTTAACGAGGGAGACGCCTTCAGAGTTAATTGCAGCCCTTAGAGTCCATTGTCCAATTACTTTTGGTCCCTTGAAAAAGAGGAGGCTATGCATTACAGAACTATAATTCCTAAACCCTTTCTCCGATTTGGATGTGGAAACTCTCATATTGCAGCTGGGAGTGTGCACTTTCAGCCCATATTATATATATAATTGTATTTCTGAACATGTTTTTGTAAACAGCTAAAATAACAAAACTTGTGTCACTGTCCAAATATTTCTGGCCCTAACTGTATATATATATATATATAAATATATATATATAACTAGAAAAAAATTCTCTGCAGCACTCAGCTACTACCAATGTGCAAACATGCTAACAAGCGGTATATATTTGAGGAAAAAATTTAAAAACTTACGTTTTTTTCAAAAAACTCAAAATCTTATTTTTTTATTTTCTTGGGGTTCTTGGTACGCACATTGGCCAATGTCCGTTTGCTCATCAGCCGCGACAAGGCGACCCCAGGTCTGATGAGTCCTAACGCTGACATCCCTGTCCTCCTTTTCCTCCCTATCCCACTCTCAAGTGGGCGGACACCATCTCAACCTAAGACCACCTGTGGGTGATGAGGGTGCAAGTTGCAGTCATGGAGCCAGATTCTCCATTCGTTATACACAAAACAGAAAAAAAAAAAGAAAAAAACTGCACAGCACTCACAGACTAATGTGAACTGGTGCCAGCAGGGACACTGGGTCATACAACTAGAAAAAAATTCTCTGCAGCACTCAGCTACTACCAATGTGCAAACATGCTAACAAGCGGTATATATTTGAGGAAAAAATTTAAAAACTTACGTTTTTTTCAAAAAACTCAAAATCTTATTTTTTTATTTTCTTGGGGTTCTTGGTACGCACATTGGCCAATGTCCGTTTGCTCATCAGCCGCGACAAGGCGACCCCAGGTCTGATGAGTCCTAACGCTGACATCCCTGTCCTCCTTTTCCTCCCTATCCCACTCTCAAGTGGGCGGACACCATCTCAACCTACGACCACCTGTGGGTGATGAGGGTGCAAGTTGCAGTCATGGAGCCAGATTCTCCATTCGTTATACACAAAACAGAAAAAAACTGCACAGCACTCACAGACTAATGTGAACTGGTGCCAGCAGGGACACTGGGTCATACAACTAGAAAAAAATTCTCTGCAGCACTCAGCTACTACCAATGTGCAAACATGCTAACAAGCGGTATATATTTGAGGAAAAAATTTAAAAACTTACGTTTTTTTCAAAAAACTCAAAATCTTATTTTTTTATTTTCTTGGGGTTCTTGGTACGCACATTGGCCAATGTCCGTTTGCTCATCAGCCGCGACAAGGCGACCCCAGGTCTGATGAGTCCTAACGCTGACATCCCTGTCCTCCTTTTCCTCCCTATCCCACTCTCAAGTGGGCGGACACCATCTCAACCTAAGACCACCTGTGGGTGATGAGGGTGCAAGTTGCAGTCATGGAGCCAGATTCTCCATTCGTTATACACAAAACAGAAAAAAACTGCACAGCACTCACAGACTAATGTGAACTGGTGCCAGCAGGGACACTGGGTCATACAACTAGAAAAAAATTCTCTGCAGCACTCAGCTACTACCAATGTGCAAACATGCTAACAAGCGGTATATATTTGAGGAAAAAATTTAAAAACTTACGTTTTTTTCAAAAACTCAAAATCTTATTTTTTTATTTTCTTGGGGTTCTTGGTACGCACATTGGCCATGTCCGTTTGCTCATCAGCCGCGACAAGGCGACCCCAGGTCTGATGAGTCCTAACGCTGACATCCCTGTCCTCCTTTTCCTCCCTATCCCACTCTCAAGTGGGGGACACCATCTCAACCTAGACCACCTGTGGGTGATGAGGGTGCAAGTTGCAGTCATGGAGCCAGATTCTCCATTCGTTATACACAAAACAGAAAAAAACTGCACAGCACTCACAGACTAATGTGAACTGGTGCCAGCAGGGACACTGGGTCATACAACTAGAAAAAAATTCTCTGCAGCACTCAGCTACTACCAATGTGCAAACATGCTAACAAGCGGTATATATTTGAGGAAAAAATTTAAAAACTTACGTTTTTTTCAAAAAACTCAAAATCTTATTTTTTTATTTTCTTGGGGTTCTTGGTACGCACATTGGCCAATGTCCGTTTGCTCATCAGCCGCGACAAGGCGACCCCAGGTCTGATGAGTCCTAACGCTGACATCCCTGTCCTCCTTTTCCTCCCTATCCCACTCTCAAGTGGGCGGACACCATCTCAACCTAAGACCACCTGTGGGTGATGAGGGTGCAAGTTGCAGTCATGGAGCCAGATTCTCCATTCGTTATACACAAAACAGAAAAAAAACTGCACAGCACTCACAGACTAATGTGAACTGGTGCCAGCAGGGACACTGGGTCATACAACTAGAAAAAAATTCTCTGCAGCACTCAGCTACTACCAATGTGCAAACATGCTAACAAGCGGTATATATTTGAGGAAAAAATTTAAAAACTTACGTTTTTTTCAAAAAACTCAAAATCTTATTTTTTTATTTTCTTGGGGTTCTTGGTACGCACATTGGCCAATGTCCGTTTGCTCATCAGCCGCGACAAGGCGACCCCAGGTCTGATGAGTCCTAACGCTGACATCCCTGTCCTCCTTTTCCTCCCTATCCCACTCTCAAGTGGGCGGACACCATCTCAACCTAAGACCACCTGTGGGTGATGAGGGTGCAAGTTGCAGTCATGGAGCCAGATTCTCCATTCGTTATACACAAAACAGAAAAAAACTGCACAGCACTCACAGACTAATGTGAACTGGTGCCAGCAGGGACACTGGGTCATACAACTAGAAAAAAATTCTCTGCAGCACTCAGCTACTACCAATGTGCAAACATGCTAACAAGCGGTATATATTTGAGGAAAAAATTTAAAAACTTACGTTTTTTTCAAAAAACTCAAAATCTTATTTTTTTATTTTCTTGGGGTTCTTGGTACGCACATTGGCCAATGTCCGTTTGCTCATCAGCCGCGACAAGGCGACCCCAGGTCTGATGAGTCCTAACGCTGACATCCCTGTCCTCCTTTTCCTCCCTATCCCACTCTCAAGTGGGCGGACACCATCTCAACCTAAGACCACCTGTGGGTGATGAGGGTGCAAGTTGCAGTCATGGAGCCAGATTCTCCATTCGTTATACACAAAACAGAAAAAAAACTGCACAGCACTCACAGACTAATGTGAACTGGTGCCAGCAGGGACACTGGGTCATACAACTAGAAAAAATTCTCTGCAGCAACTCAGCTACTACCAATGTGCAAACATGCTAACAAGCAGGTATATATTTGAGGAAAAAAATTTAAAAACTTACGTTTTTTTCAAAAAACTCAAAATCTTATTTTTTTATTTTTTGGGGTTCTTGGTACGCACATTGGCAATGTCCGTTTGCTCACCTGTGGGTGATGAGGGTGCAAGTTGCAGTCATGGAGCCAGATTCTCCATTCGTTATACACAAAACAGAAAAAAACTGCACAGCACTCACAGACTAATGTGAACTGGTGCCAGCAGGGACACTGGGTCATACAACTAGAAAAAAATTCTCTGCAGCACTCAGCTACTACCAATGTGCAAACATGCTAACAAGCGGTATATATTTGAGGAAAAAATTTAAAAACTTACGTTTTTTTCAAAAAACTCAAAATCTTATTTTTTTATTTTCTTGGGGTTCTTGGTACGCACATTGGCCAATGTCCGTTTGCTCATCAGCCGCGACAAGGCGACCCCAGGTCTGATGAGTCCTAACGCTGACATCCCTGTCCTCCTTTTCCTCCCTATCCCACTCTCAAGTGGGCGGACACCATCTCAACCTAAGACCACCTGTGGGTGATGAGGGTGCAAGTTGCAGTCATGGAGCCAGATTCTCCATTCGTTATACACAAAACAGAAAAAAACTGCACAGCACTCACAGACTAATGTGAACTGGTGCCAGCAGGGACACTGGGTCATACAACCTATCAGAGGGGACCTTTTTCTGGAAATAATTGAAGACTACTATTCTGGACATAAGCTGTGCTTGTAATTTTTACTGAAGGACAATACAATAGTTCAGGATAATTCATTGTTACTTTAGGTTAGTTATACTTTTTAATGAAAATTTTTTCTAGTATTTTAGGTAAAAAAATGTTCATGTACAAAGACTCATTTAGTTGTTTTGAGCTGGCGTATGTGTATGAACAATTAAAATACTGTGTGCTGTTTGAATAAGAATTTTGGGGGTTTGAATAAGAACTTTGGTGGTGTATATCTTCTGTCATTGTAAAGATAGCTCAAAAGTAGCGCACTCTAGTGTACAATTGCTTTATCGGTTTTCCCAGTGGGCTGTGGAGGCTTCTGTGGGCTGTGGAGGCTGTTTCTGGGCTGTGGAGGCTGCTCCTGGACTATATGGAGGCTGTGCTGAGCTATATGGAGACTGCTGTGGGCTATGAAGGTTGTTCTGGGTTATAGAGGCTGTTCTGGTCTATAGAGGCTGCTTCTGGGCTGTGGAGCCTGCTTCTGGACTATATAGAGGCTGCTGTGGGCTACAGAGTCTGTGTTGGGCTATATGGAGGCTGCTGCGGGCTATGGAGGGTATTCAGGGCTATAGAGGCTGCTTCTGGGCTGTGGAGGGTTCTTCTGGACTATATGGAGGCTGTGCTGAGCTATATGGAGACTGCTGCGGGCTATGGAGTCTGTTCTGGACTATAGAGGCTGCTTCTGGGCTATAAAAGCTGCTTCTGGGCTATGGAGCCCACTGCTGCTGGACTATATGGAGGCTGTGCTGAGCTATATGGAGGCTGCTGCAGGCTATGAAGGCAGTTCTGGGCTATAGAGGCTGCTTCTGGGCTGTGTAAGCTGTGCTGAGCTATATGAAGGCTGTTTCGGGCTATGGAGGCTGCTACTGGACTATATGAAGGCTGCTGCTGAGCTATGGAGGCTGTACTGGGTATACGGGGGCTGCTGCTGGGCTATAGAAGCTGCTGCTGAGCTATATGGAGTCTGTGCTGGGCTATATAGAGGTTGCTACTGGGCTATGGAGGCTGTGTTGGGCTATATGGAGGCTGTTGCCAGGCTATGGAGGCTGTGCTAGGCTATATAGAGGTTGCTACTGGGCTATGGAGGCTGTGCTGGGCTATATGGAGGCTACTGCTGTGCATTGGAGACTGCTGTATATATAATATGGAGGCTGTGATGTATATACAAAATGGAGGCTCCATTATATATACAGTCTAGCAGTTTCCATATTATGTACACAGCCCAGCAGCCTCTTTCCACTCTCCATGCAGGAAGTTCTGAATTGAACAGCTATTGTTGTGAATTTCTATCCCAGTACCTTCCAGTCATTTCCAGTCCATTTCTAGTCTATTTCAAAGTCTTGTACTTAGGTTGCTGTACTTTGGGAGATGTAGTTTGGGAGATTCATGGATCAGACTAGAGTCTGGTTCAGACTCGTGGTTCAATTTAATAAATGAATAATAGTCGATCTCTGGGGCTCCATTCTCCCTCCTCCCAGGCTCTTAGCACGCCCTGCTTGGTGTCATCATTCCGTCTCCTATGTTGAAACTCTCGCCTCCTCCACACAGTATGATGTTCACCCGGACGTCAGTTTCAGTCCGCTGCATTGTGGGGACTTATCAGGTAAATGGGCGGCCTCAATGTGCGCACTGCGCATGCGCCATAGCCAGATCATACAGCCTGAGAAGCCCTCACAATGCATCAGTCCAGAACTGATGTCCGGGTGCATGTCATACTGTATGGAAGAGTAGGGAATTTCAACATAGGAGACGGAATGAGGATGCCCAGCGGGGCGTGGTAAGAGCCTGTAAGGAGGGAGATTGGAGCCCTGGAGATCGCTCATTCCAGTCTACGGATGTAAAGTGGATGTAAGTTATTAAATCCTTTTCCCAAGCTTTATTGTGCAATTTTAGGTCAGAGAGGGATGGATAGGGATGAGCTAGTGACTTACCTCAGGGCCCTTGGGGTACCCGGTCCCGGGCGGTTGCAATGGAAAGTGTCATAGGTGGCTTGCCCGAGCACATGGCCCTGGTGGTCACTGAAAAATGACAAAAAGGGGAAAATAAAATAAAAGAAAGTCTCGTGATGCCACCTACTTTATCCAGTAATGATACCGGCGCTGATTTCAGACCTCTGGGGATGGTGATGCTGCAGCTAGATAATAACGCACCCCATAGGTGGAGCAGAGTCCCCGGGGCAGTGATGTGGAAAGGGATTTTTCACAGGTAGGTGGCTCTGCAGGTTGGATGCTGACACAGTCTATATGTTGGGCAGGGTCAGGTGCCGTAAGAACTGACACTCACACACTGGAAAGTGTTTCTGTACCTTTCACTGATTCGTTGCAAGCTAACGTCCAGTGTACACTCTAGGTGGTCGGGAGGCACTTCCGGATCTCCACACCCGGTGAGTTGTGAGGCCTCCTTGTCCTTTTGTGTGTACTTAAGTGTACTTAAGTCCTGGCCTGTCTGGAACCTGGCCTGACCTCCCCTGTGTCTCTCACTTGTATTGCAGGCGGTGAGAACCTTCTGTTAGGTGCTGCTATCTCTCCTGCGGTTCCTGGCTCTTGTGGTTGCTGTGCTACAAGTGTCCCAGAAGACTGAACTTGACCGATGTTTTCTGCAGGGCTAAGTAATTCCTGGCAAACTCGGACTCCGTGAGTCCGGGTTGCTCACTGTAGTGAACCGGTATGGTTCCTGTGCCCCCACTCTGTTCCTCGCTTTGCTTCCGACCCCCACTCTTGGGCACCTGCACTGGCTAGGCTTCCCTCTGGAACAGGCCTAGCGTGGCACCGTTCACCAGATGTCTTCACAGTACTGCCCTGTACTGCCCTCTGCCTAACTCCTCCCCTTGAAGGCAGCAAGTAGAGCTCCCCCTTCAGGTCTGGGGTGGAAGGTGTTGCATGTGTAGGGTACCTTATGTGGAAATCCCTCTGTGCACCAGGTGTTCCTGTGGCTACTCATATCGCAAGGCGCCACACTAGCAAGGTGCAGGGACAGATAGTGATAGGTTAGGGGACTAAAACGAGCTGACAGGTTCCCTTTAATTGTCACAGTGTGATGTGCACCTACACATTGCATTCATTTCAACATGTGGTACAGCTCATTTCATCATCTTTTGAACCTTCGCCCAGAGTAACTTTTAACAAAGAATGTAGACTGTAAAAAGAAAACCATGGTGGGATTGCATATTTTTGATTTTCTTTACCGAATGGGGATTATTTTTTCCTGTTTTCCAGTACACTTAATGGTAACATAAGTGGTGTAATTTAAAACTACCAAACTACCGTATATTGCTGAGGTGGAAAATAAAGTGCAAGAAACTAAAATTGTTTGGGGCGAGAAAGTGCTAATTGAGTAATCTGGGTATTTCAAGGCACTTAGCAGTTTATTTGCATATTGTGAAGATTGTAGGTTTCTCAGATTCAGGCAATACATGATGGATGTAAAGGCAGCAATGCTTTTATCTTTCACTGATATACAAGTACATATAAACATTTTATTGCTGACAGATTCATTCCCTTTATATGGGTAAAGGTGCAACTGCTTTTAAAAACAAGCAACTTTATGATTTACTTGTCAATAACTGTTTAAGGATCATCCAACACATAACATCAGGCAAGTATCCATACAAGACCTTGTACACACGGTGCATTTTTTGGTGCACATTTGGTGCAGATTTTTTAAAAAGTCTAGGTAGCAATGTCTGAAGCCCGCAAAATCTATGAGAACTCTGGTGTTCTGCATACCTTGATTATTTTTTCCTTGCAGAAATAGTGCAGATTTTGCAGCAGAAATACACAGCATGTCAATTATTGGTGCGTTTTTTATCCATTGAACTCAATGTAATCATGAAAAAACACTGCAAATATGCATGAGTGTTAACACAGTGTGTTTTTGTTGCAGATTTGGTGCATTTTTGACCAAAAAGAGCATGGTAATTGAAATGTTCTGAACGATTTCTAGCCACCAGAGATGATTGTCTCTCTCTCTCTCTCTTCTCCTTTTACGCATGACAGATAAACGTACCATTTCTGTATGCAAAAATGCACCCTAAATGTTAAAAAAAAGCATTGCAGATTTTGGTGTGTTTTTCTGCAAGGAGATGCAAATTTGGTGCAGAAAATTTCTGTACCAAATCTGCAGCGTGCACACATAGCCAAACTCTGCAATGCCATTTTAGAACATCAGTTGCAGAGGGATCATGCTTCTCAAAGCTAGAAGCCGTTGTTGAAGACAAATAGACTCCCCGTAAAGAAAACTGGAATTGCTTATCACCATCTCTGACTTGCTGTTAGGCTAGGGTCACACTTGTGTCAGTCATTACAGCTGATGCAAGCGCTAAAAACTTAGAAATGTTCTCTGCAGCGCATAGCGTTAACGCTATGCGCTGTGGAAGAACGCTGCCCCATAGAAACCCTCTGTTTACCTTAGCAGCGGCCACACAGGGAGTGTGTGGCCACTGCTAAGGTAAACAAAGGTAGCCAGATTCTAATAGGAGATCTAACAGGCTCAGATCAGCAATACTGTGCAGTCAGGAGGCTGAATTTGTGGTTTTTCCTCAGCATTGCTTATTTATGGCACAGTGAAATGAGTATATACCGTATATACTCGTGTATAAGCCGACCCGTGTATAAGCCGACCCCCCTACTTTTGCCCCCAAAATCTGGGAAAACCTATTGACTCGTGTATAAGCTGAGGGTGGACCCCAGCACAGGTATACAGCCCCCAGCAGTGTGGTATACAGGCCCCCCCCCAGTGGTATACAGGCCTCCCCAGTGGTACTATACAGCAGCCCCAGTGGTAGTATATAGCAGCCCCAGCAGCCCCAGTGGTAGTATACAGCAGCCCCAGTGGTAGTATACAGCAGCCCCAGTGGTAGTATATAGCATCCCCAGCAGCCCCAGTGGTAGTATATAGCATCCCCAGCAGCCCCAGTGGTAGTATATAGCAGCCCCAGCAGCCCCAGTGGTAGTATATAGCATCCCCAGCAGCCCCAGTGGTAGTATATAGCAGCCCCAGCGGTAGTATACAGCAGCCCCAGCAACCTCAGTAATCCAGGGCCCCCCCCCCTCTTGCTCCGGAAACCTGTAAAGTAAAATATACTTATCACTGTCCTGCTGCAGTCCCCGCCGCTGCCGACACCGCGATCCTCCATCTTCATCTGTCTTCTTCCGGCTTCCTGTGTTCGGCGCCGGCAATGACGCCGGACACATTGCTCCATTTGTACACAGCCACAAAATGGAGCAATGTATCCATGATTTCACTGCAACCAGAGATCTGTTCAGAAGTTGGACACAGAAGTTGGTGTGTGTAATGCGGCCCTTAGTATTTGTGCCAATCGGATCATTTGGTACTCTTCATACTGCTTTCAATAGTGACAGAGGCATCTATATAGTTAACAAACAGAAACCATCGCGACCCCCACAATGTGTTTGGAATATGCCGATGGTTGCAATGGCATCTGAAGATAAAGGGGTCTGCAAATAATGATAGCTGGCTGACCCTACCATAAGAAGGGTCTAAGGGCCACTTTACACACACCAACGTCTGTGTCCAACTTCTGAACAACTTACTGGTTGCAGTGAAATCATGGACACATTGTTACATCTGTACACGGCAACAAAATGTAACAATGTGTCCATGATTTCACTGCAACAAGTGAGTTGCAAGCAATGTCAGCACAAATATCTCTGTGTGTAATGGTCCCTTTACAGAATGTGTGTAATTTAAGGCTAAGTTCACATGTCCAGTTATCATCTGTTAAGGCCGCTTTACAAGTCACAACATTGCATGCAATTTCACTTGCAACTTATTGGTTGCAGTGAAATCATGGACACATTGTTTCATTTGTACACGGCAACAAAATGGAACAATGTGTCCATGATTTCACTGCAACCAGTAAGTTGCAAGTGAAATTGCATGCAATGTTGTGACGTGTAAAGCGGCCCTTAGGGCTCGGACGCACTCATCAGAGTTTGACTGAAGAGACCCTGAAAGGGCTGGAGCAGTGACCCTGAACGGCTTCTCCCTATCTGGACGGGGCTGTCAGCTGATTGTGTTTTTGTACAGCTCAAGACTCCCTATCCAGAGAGGGAGAGGCCATTCAGGGTCACTGCTCCAGCCCTTTCAGAGTCTTTTTAGTCAAATTCTGAGGGTACCTTTACACGCGGCTACATTTCTTGGGTGGCTACAGGTAACTTACTGGTTGCAGTGAAATCATGGAGACAAGGTTCTATCTTGTTGCTGTGTACAAATGGAATAATCTCTCCATGATTTCACTGCAGCCAGTAAGTTACCTGTAGCCACCCAAGAAATGTAGCCGCGTGTAAAGGGGCCCTCATGGCCACTTTACACACCAACTTCTGTGTCCAACTTCTGAACAGATCTCTGGTTGCAGTGAAATCATGGACACATTGTTACATTTGTACACAGCCACAAAATAGAACAATGTGTCCATGATTTCGCTGCAACCAGAGATCTGTTCAGAAGTTGGACACAGAAGTTGGTGTTTGTAAAGCAGCCCTAATGAGTGTGTTCAAGCCCTTAGAACAGATCCAGCATCAATCTGTTGGCAAAAACATGCAAATACAACTTTTTGGCCATTTTGAAAAAGATTATTTTTTTTCCCAGATCCATTTTTTAACATTGCTGGCTATGGAAAATGGATACGTTAGCTGTTTGCTATTTATCTTCCATTTGAAAATGATCCAGTAAGAAAATATTGGATCCTTTACAAATGAAAGAATAATGGGGCCGTTACACACGTCAATATCGCGTGCATGATCACTGCTGCACGTGACGTTGCAGCGATATTGACGAGTGTGACAGGGCGCATCAACCAGCGATAAATCGCTGGTTGATGGTTGTCAGGTTTTAGAACCTGCTCTAAAACCTGTCGACGGTCGCCCGGTGGACACGCAGCATCGCTGCGTGTGACACCGGGAGATGCGATCAGCCAGCTCCCAGTGCCTCTCAGGAAGCGCTGGGAGCTGGTATCCAGGGTAAACTGCGGGTAACTAGACAGCGCACGCTGCCTAGATACCCGATGTATACCTTAGTTGCCAGCCATCTCCGCTCACCGGATGGTATCTAAGGTACACAGCGGGTAACTAGGGTCCCTAGATACCCGCTGTGTACCTTAGATACCAGCCGGTGAGCGGAGAAGGCTGGTAACTAAGGTATACATCAGGTATCTAGGCAGCACGTGCTGCCTAGTTACCCCCAGTTTACCCTGGATACCAGCTTGCAGACATTGTGGAAACGAAATAGAAATCATTTCCACGATGTCGCTGGTACAATGATCGCTGGTGAGTCTGCCTGTGTGACAGCTCACCAGCAATCATCCATCAATGTCGTCAGCGATCAGATCGCTGACGTCATTGATGCGTGTGACGGCCGCATAAGAGATGGATCAATTGCGATCAGTTAATGGATTCGTTTTCCATAGACTCCAAGGTTGAAAAACTGGTTCCTGCAAAATTACATTTTTTTCAAAGCAAACAAAAAGTTGTGTCTGCACAACTTTTTCCCCAACAGATTGCAGCTGGGTCTGTTCTAGTGGATGATTACTGGACATGTGAACTTAGGCCGGCTTCACAACACGGTGAATTCCGATCCGGGGCTGTCTGGTGTAAACTAGTATACTATGGGGCCGGATGGAGCAGGATGGCAGCTCTCTGCCATCCGGTTTCCATGTATCCGGGAGAATCCGGGAGGAATCAGATTTTTCTCCCGGGCACAAAATCGGAGCATGCAGTATTTTTGTGTCCAGGGAGAAAAATCTCCCCAATCGGATCCTCCTGGATTCTCCTGGATCCTGGCAAATTGGCCCCATAGGTCCCCATGTTAGGGAGCGCAGGATTGCCCAGGATCTGGGAGAATCTGATAGGATCCGATTTGGTATTTGGATTTGGCAACCGGACACCGGCGGCTGCACGCTGCTGTAATTTCAGGATCGCGGCTAGCTCCCTGCTAGCCACAATCTTGAAAAATCAGCAGCTGCGGCTGCTCTTAGCAGCATCCAGCTGCACACCAGACCGAAGGGCATATTTGGCCCTCCGGTTCTGTGTCCAGATCAGGTTCGGGGCTGTCAGGTTCACCCTTGAGAGCCCCGGATCGGATCACACCGCAGTGTGAAGCCGGCCTTAGCCTAAAAGTGACAAGACTAGTGCACTGCAGTACAAATGTATTGCAGTGCAGTGGACCAGTGATCAAAGTTAGAAAAAAAAGGTTAAAATTCTACTTTGGGACTAATGAAAAAAGTAAACAAAAATTTCAAAATGTTTTAAAAAAGTAAAAAAAAAAATAATAAAACTGTTTCCCCATTAAAATAAGGGTATTATGTAGCAAAAAAGAATACAGAAAAACAATATTGATACCGCCACAATGTTATAAACCAAACTATTAGACTTTCCATTATGTATCCAATATGGTGAACAAATTAAAAAAAACACCAAAGATGTAGCTTCTTCATTAAGCTGAAAACACATTATCCTAAATGTGAGTATGGCGGCCGTGACTTCGCTTCAATCTTGTGAGTGATAAGGTACCTTTACACGCCGCGACAAGATGCGCTACGCCACGCTACATCTATAGCTAGCTACATCGCCGGGTGTCTCAAGTAGCCAGCTGTAGCTCATTTACACACCGCTACAACCAGCTACTATGGGCGTACATGGTGCAGCAGGGACAGCACATAGGCGTGCTCCAATTGTGGATTACGAGACGTCCGTACGTTGATAGGATAAAGCAATAATACCATGATTGGGCAGGCATCGCAGGAGGCTGATTAATACTTGACGCTCGAGCAATTGTGTAGTGTGACTCGTCAGCTCCTTAAATATGCCGCCCTGTGCGGCGACAACCAATCGCAACGCAGGAGCTTCCTCCAATGATCGCAGATGGGGCGTGGTAACACGGAGCCAGGGTCACGCCTTAGCTACATCGCAGGCTGTCCAGAGTTCCCTTCCGTTGCTTCTTTACACGCCGATACAGCTCGCTACCATCGGCGATGTAGCCATCAGTTTTCGAGCAGACCTAGGAAACAGATGTATCTGTTGCCGGCTGTATCGTCACGTCTTCAGACGCCGCTACGACGGGCTACATTGGCGCTACAAGCTACATTTGTAGCCTGTAGTGGGATGTATCCAGCCTGCCGTCGCGGCGTGTAAAGGTACCAATATTGTTAGCGATCTCATAACACGCGCGATCGCTAACAATATCGTTCACATCGCTGGTGAGCTGTCACACAGGCAGACTTACCAGCGATGTGGAGCAGCAAGATCGCTGGTAACTATGGTACACATCGGGTTACTAGGCGCCGCGCGGCGCTTAGTAACCCGACGTTTACAATAGATACCATCTCCCAGCATAGTCTCTGCCGCTGGGAGATCGTTCATCGTGGTGTCACACACCTCGATGAGGCAGATTGATCAAGCGTTTATCGCTTGATATGAGCTCCTGCTCACCAATCTGCGATCTAACGATCAAGCGATTTTACATTGTAAAATCGCTTGATTGCACGCAGCGATGCACAAACGATATCGCTTAAGCGATCAAAAAGCAGATCGCTTAAGCGATATCGTGCATTACATTGATGCGTGTGACGGCCGCCTATCTCGGACGAGACTCGGATCAGTGACCCTGAACAGCCTCTGCCTCTCTGGATGGGAGTGTCAGCTGTTTATGTTTTTGCGCAGCATCACACTCCCGTCCAGACAGGGAGAGGCCATTCAGGGTCACTGATCCGAGTCTGGTCCGAGAGACTCGCATGTAAGTAGGATAGTGTGTTTCCAGCCTTATACTAAGGCTTGGTTCACATCATGGTTTTGGCATCCTGGTGTGTCTGTTTTGATAAGGACAGAACATGATTGTTTTTAACCTCCCATGCATCTCTATCGTGCCGGATTGGTCATAAATAGCCATTCGGTTTTGTGAAATCGGTCCAGGATTTGCTTCTGTCTTGTTCTTTACCGTCCCCAAAATTGGAAGCTGCAGCGTTTTTGGGCTCTGGTGAAAAAAACGGACAAAACCGTACAAAAAAGAGTCCGGAGCACTTAACATAAGAGTCTATGTTGCCGGATCTGTAAATCAAAAGGATTGTTTCCCGGATCTGGCTTTAGTGTACTGAGCATGCTCACAACAAATGCTATGCTCTGTTCCAGTATGACATGTGTAGTTTCACTTTAGCAGTGTATGTACACATACTCTGCTAAAGTAAAGTAAAAAAAAGCAATGGTATTAAAAAAAAAAAAATAAGAATCTTTCTGCTGACTGTCCCGGGATGCGAAGCATCCACTTCCAATCGCTGCGAGGACCTGAATCAGCTAACCGGGCGGCAACCTGAACAGCTGATGTTTCACCTTACAGCATCAGCTGATCGGTTTAAACTGCCTACCCACGATCGGTTTTGTCGGGCCATTTAAACCGATCAGCTGATGCTGTCAGGTGAAACATCAGGTGATCGGGTTGCCGCACCACCCGGTCAGCTGATTCAGGTCCTCCAGCAATCAGGCGTGGACGCCTCGCATCCCGTGGACAGTTGCTGGAGGGGTGAGCTTTTACTTCTTTTATTTTTAATACCATTGCTTTATTTTATTTCGCTTTTGCTGTGTATTTAGATACACTGCAAAAGCGAAAGTACAACCCCAACATACTTGCCTGTGCATTGTAGGCTCGGCTCCTCCCAGCTCTTTCTGTCTCTCAAAATCCCCGATCCAGACACAGAAATGGCATCCGGAGTTACAATTCCATTCCTGTCTGTGTGGTCCTGCAAAAAACAGGATCCCCACGGACAGGAACAAACCGTGGTGTGAAGCCAGCCTAACATATCAAAAATGGGATAAAAGTTGTTCAAAAAGTCATTTGTAAATCTTATGTTATGGTGTGAAAAACATAAAAACCTACGGTATATAAATCTGGTACCCCGATAATTTGGCTAACATGAATACATTTGAAGGAACTTGCCTCTCACATCCCCAGGTTTCTTCAGATTACTAGTTACGGAGCTGGATCCTACTTGAGCACCTTTCGCACGGCGGCGCTGTGTTCATTTTCTACCATATAAAGAATACATTTGTCTTCCCTTTAACCACATTGTGAACAATCAATAAATTGAAACAATGTCTGAATTGCTGTTTATTTGATTATTTTCTGTTAAGAAAAATCTGAATAAAAACTGATGAAGAAATGTACATGTCTGCACCTAAAGCTTATACCACTAAACTTTTACATCTGAGCCCTGTTTTTTGGGGCATTTAGACAGAAATCAGAGCGTATAGAACCAGATAAATGTGATCCTACTTATATGTGATCAAAAAATGTTATACAACCTAAAATGGAACCAGTATTTCAACTAATCACACAAAAAACAAGCTGCCCTATGTCAGGGGAATTGGGGTTTCCACATTATTAGCAGCAAAAAGGTTCTAGAAAATGCACCCTCTCTTTAGAGCCCCATACGGTGCCTAAGATGCCATTACAATATAGGATGTATTGCATTGTAGTAGTTGGAAGAATTCATGTAATAATTTACAGGGTGCGTGTCTCCAGATTCACAATCTGTGCACCATGTACTGAGCATTAGAGTTACATATTGGCAATTTTCACTTAGCATAATCCACTGCATACCGTATATACTCGTGTATAAGCCGAGTTTTTCAGCCCAAAAATTGGGCTGAAAAGTCCCCCCCTCGGCTTATACACGGGTCAATACGGTAATACCCGTGTTTCCCCGAAAATAAGCCCCCCCCCGATAATAAGACCGGGGGGGGCAGGGAGGGTCTGCTAACATAAGTCCCCCCCCCGAAAATAAGACCGGGGGGCGCTGCGCAATATACCGTGTAAGACGGGGGGGGCGCTGCACAGTATTTCCTCCCTTGTCCTCCGTGCTGACTGCTGTGCTGCCTCCTCGATCCTCTTCTTCTGTGCTGGGGTGTCCTCTGTGCCTTCCGGTGGGGTCCTCGCTCCGTTCCCGGTCTGCTGTGCCTTGTGGTTCCCCCTGCTTCGGTTCCATCATCATCGGTGCTGGGGGCCGCCATCTTCCTTCTTCTCTCCGCCCCCGGCCAGTGATGTCAGAGTGATGTCAGTGCAGGCCGCGCTGTGATTGGCTTAGCAGGATTAGCACCCGTGACACGTGATCACGGGTGCTAGCCAATCACAGCGCGGCCTGCTCTGACATCACTGGCCGGGGGCGGAGGGAAGAAGGAAGATGGCGGCCCCCAGCACCGATGATGATGGAACTGAAGCAGGGGAAACCACAAGGCACAGCAGACCGGAATGGAGCAAGGACCCCACCGGAAAGCACAGAGGACACCCCAGCACAGATGAAGAGGATCGAGGAGGCAGCACAGCGGTCGGCACAGAGGACACCGGAGGCACTGCAGAACGGGGGACAAGGTAGGAAGCTGTGTGTATGTGTGTGTGTGTATGTGTATATGTGTGTATGTATGGGTACCCCTGGGGCTGCTGTGTGTGTGTATATGTGTGTATGTATGGGTACCCCTGGGGCTGCTGTATACCACACCACTGGGGCTGCTATATACCCCTGGGGCTTCTATATACCCCTGGGGCTGTTATATACCCCTGGGGCTGCTGTATACCACACCACTGGGGCTGCTATATACCACTGGGGCTGCTATATACCACTGGGGCTGCTATATACCGCTGGGGCTGCTGTATACCGCTGGGGCTGCTGTATACACTGCTGGGGCCTGTATACCACTGGGGCTGCTGTATATACTGGTGGGGTCTGTATATACCACTGGGGAGGCTGCTGTAATACTGCTGGGGTCTGTATATACCACTGGGGAGGCTGCTCTATACCACTGGGGCTGCTGTATATACTGCTGGGGCCTGTGTATGCCACTGGAGAGGCTGCTGTAATACTGCTGGGGCCTGTATATACCACTGGGGAGGCTGCTGTAATACTGCTGGGGCCTGTATATACCACTGGGGAGGCTGCTCTATACCACTGGGGCTGCTGTATATACTGCTGGGGCCTGTGTATGCCACTGGGGAGGCTGCTGTAATACTGCCACTGGGGCCTGTATATACCACGGGGGAGGCTGCTGTAATACTGCTGGGGCCTGTCTATACCACTGGGGAGGCTGCTGTATACTACTACTGGAGAGGCTGCTGTATGCTACAACTGTGGGGGCCTGCATACCACTCTGCTGGAGGCTGTATACCTGTGCTGGGGTCCACCCTCGGCTTATACACGAGTCAATAGGTTTTCCCAGGTTTTGGGGGCAAAAGTAGGGGGGTCGGCTTATACACGAGTATATACGGTACTTATTTATTTCTGTAAGATACCTGTGGGGCAAAGTACCGTATATACTCGCGTATAAGCCGAGTTTTTCAGCCCAAAAATTGGGCTGAAAAGTCCCCCCCTCGGCTTATACGCGAGTCACTGTATACTGTATACAATGTATACAGTGCCCCCCCCCCATATCAGTATACAGGCCCCCCCTTGGGTAGTAATCCTGTAAAGGAAGAGATTAGCATACTTATCCCTCCACCGTCCCGCTGCCGCTGTCCCGCCGCCGCCGCCATCACGCTCTTCCGTCTTCATCCAGCATCTTTCGTCTTCTTCCGGCTTTCTCCGGTGGGCGCAGGCAATGACGTCATTGCCTGCGCGACAGAGGAGGAAGCCGGAAGAAGACGGAAGACGCTGGATGAAGATGGAGGAGCGTGATGGCGGCGGGACAGCGGCAGCGGGACAGCGGAGGGATAAGTATACTAATCTCTTCCTTTACAGGATTACTACCCAAGGGGGGCCTGTATACTGATATGGGGGGGCTGCTGTATATACCTCTGGGGCTGCATATACCTCTGGGGCTGCATATACCTTTGGGGCTGCATATACCTCTGGGGCTGCTGTGTACTACCTAAGGGCTGCTGTGTACTACCTAAGGGCTGCTGTATACTACCACTGGGGCTGCTGTATACTACCACTGGGGCTGCTGTATATACCTCTGGGGCTGTATATACCTCTGGGGCTGCTGTATACTACCTAAGGGCTGCTTTATACTACCACTGGGGCTGCTGTATACTACCTCTGGGGTTGCTGTATACTACCACTGGGGCTGCTGTATGCTACCTCTGGGGCTGCTGTATACTACCACTGGGGCTGCTGCTGTATATACCACTGGGGCTGCTGCTGTATACTACCTCTGAGGCTGCTATATACTACCTCTGGGGCTGCTGTATACTACCTCTGGGGCTGCTGTATACTACCTCTGGGGCTGCTGTATATACCTCTGGGGCTGCTGTATACTACCAATGGGGCTGCTGCTGTATACTACCAATGGGGCTGCTGCTGTATACTACCACTGGGGCTGCTGTATACTACCACTGGGTCTGCTGTATACTACCACTGGGGCTGCTGTATACTACCACTGGGGCTGCTGCTGTATACTACCACTGGGGCTGCTGCTGTATATACCACTGGGGCTGCTGCTGTATATACCACTGGGGCTGCTGCTGTATATACCACTGGGGCTGCTGCTGTATACTACCACTGGGGCTGCTGCTGTATACTACCACTGGAGCTGCTGTATATACCTCTGGGGCTGCTGTATACTACCTCTGGGGCTGCTGTATACTACCTCTGGGGCTGCTGTATACTACCAATGGGGCTGCTGCTGTATACTACCAATGGGGCTGCTGCTGTAGACTACCACTGGGGCTGCTGTATATACCTCTGGGGCTGCTGTATACTATCACTGGGGCTGCTGCTGTATATACCACTGGGGCTGCTGCTGTATACTACCACTGGAGAGGCTGCTGTATACCACACTGCTGGGGGCTGTATACTTGTGCTGGGGTCCACCCTCGGCTTATACATGAGTCAATAGGTTTTCCCAGGTTTTGGGGGCAAAAGTAGGGGGGTCGGCTTATACACGGGTCGGTTTATACACAAGTATATACGGTAGTCACTTTTCGGTTTATTTGTTTGTTTTTTTCTAATCTGGTACCTTGTTGGATTAAAGATATGGAATTCCATCCTGCGCTGCTAATTAAGGAGACCAAGTGTATTCTTCAGGTAGTTAATTGGCCTACCTGTTTTGTAGCAGTGGCTTAGTGGTTAGTACTGCAGCCTTGCAGGTCTGGGATCCTGGGTTCAAATCCCACCAAGGACAACATCTGCAAGGAGTTTGTATGTTCTCCCCGTGTTTGCGTGGGTTTCCTCGGGGCACTCCATTTTCTTCCGCATTTGAAAGACATACTGATAGGGCATTTAGATTGTGAGCCCCAATGGGGACAGTGTTGCAAATGTATGTAAAGCGGTATGGAATTAGTAGCGCTATATAAGTGAAATGAATAGTATTATTATTAGCATACATGCTCCTTCCTCAGGACAAAACATCTTAGGAGAGTGCAGCAAAGTATTAGTGCTTTCAAACATAGAAGTTTTAATAATTTATTTCTAATATTTAACAAAATACAAAGTGAATGAACAAAAATAAAACCTAAATCAAAGTAACAAAACGCGTAGGCCAATAAGCTACCTGAAGAATACTCTTGATCTCCTTCATTGGCAGAGCAGCATTGAATTCCACATCTTTATCTAACATTATTCCTGAAATTGTGGAATCTTAAAGGTACCGTTACGCAGTTCAACTTTTCAGCGATGTCGGAAGTAATGCCGCGGGTGCGCGCTCGCTTCCGACATTACTGCTTTACGTGTCACACAGGCAGATGTTACCTGTGACGCCGCTGTGATGTTGCCACAGCGATCGCTCGCTGGACCGGGAACAACAATGTTGCGAATAGGCGGAATTGCTGGCAACATCGCTATCGCGGTGTCACACGACACGATACAGCCAAATCGCTTGTGTGAGATCGCCAGGTTTTACAAAATGTTGGTAAACCTGGCAACTTGCAACCAGCAATTTATCGCAATTGCATTGTGCTGTCACACAGCACAATGCACTTGCGATGTCGCCACAACATCGCTGAAACTGGGATTTTTCAGCGATGTTGCGGGCGATATCGTGCCGTGTGACAATACCTTTAGGGTACCGTCACACTGTGCGATGGCACCGCAGATTTTTTAGGCAATGCAGGGGTGTGGCCTATCGGCACCGATATCGCCCCTGCATCGACGCCTTTTAATGGTCGCCTGGTTTCAGAACAGTGCTCTGAAACCAGGCGGCCGATCTGGGGCGATGTGTACACATCGCCCCATGTAAACGGCCGACGGCGATCTGCCAGGCCATGGGAGCCCTAGGCTCCCATGTTAAGGCATTGCCGCTGGGGTTTTAAACCCTAGTGGTGATGCCGCCTGTCAGATCGCTGGGACGTCACCGGAGGTGTCGCCCCATGTAAATGGGGGATGGCGACGCTGGCGGGGGTGGCAAAAACGTGCGCGCTCCCGCGCGTCGCCGCCGACATCTCCGGTGTCGTCGCACAGTGTGACGGTACCCTTACAGCAGCCTTAGAACTTTTTGTGATGGTTGTGACTGTCTCACAACCTGATAGGGTGAGCAAGACCAAACACTGTTAGTGTAAACTTATTTGCCGGATAAGACCCTATTTTGCGCTTCTTCCTTTCTAGTAATGTGGTCCCCCAGCAGTTCTGCAAATGGCACTGAATCTATTTCAGAAAAATCTGTGCTTCAAAAATGGTGTTTCCGTTCTCTGAGCCCCTCTGTGGGTCCAAACAGTAATGTCTGATCACATATTGTATTCAGCAGAAATGATGTAGCAAATTGTGTGATCCACTTTCTTTTATTATAACTTGTGAAAATTTGCAGCTAGTATAAAATTTTAGTAGTATTTTTTATTTCTAGGGCACTTGTGTGGTGAACATGCTCACTTGTAGATTTTTTTTACTATTCTGCTATGTTATGGACTGTGTAAACGCTGCTCACAATCTAGACCAACAAAATCTGCATTGCAAAAGCAAAATGGTGCTCTTGTACTTCAGAGTCCTACAGTCGTTTCTGACCACATATAAGGCCCCATACTCAGTAGAATTTGCATAATCACTTGTGAAGTTCATTTTTTCCTATTACCCCTTGTGAAAATTAAAAATATGAGGCTAAGGGCCCTTTCACACTGGCATTTTTGCCAAAATGCAGCAGATGCGGCAGATTTACCACATCTGCCGCCTAACGGCCGCACTTGCTGCAAGCCCAATGCATTGTCTATGGGGCTTGCGGTAAGGTGCGGCAGGTGCAGCAAGTGCGGTTGCAGCAATTGCGGCCGCACCTGCCGCACCTTACCGCAAGCCCCATAGACAATGCATGGGGCTTGCCGCAAGTGAGCCGGAAGTGCGGCCGATAGGCAGCAGATGCAGTAAATCTGCCACATTTGCTGCATTTTGGCGAAAACGCCAGTGTGAAACGGGCCTAACACATTTTATTGTAGAAAAATGGTTTTTGCTTTTTTTTTAGCCCAGTGTATTAAATTATGCAAAAAAAGCACCCCCTGCCTGTTCACCACCTCTGGATAACTTCATTACGGGGTATCTATTATATAATTGCCGTAGCGACTTCCGTCGGAGCGGCGCTGCTTCCGGTCGCTTGGTTAGCGAGTCCGAGCTGCTTCTCCTGGACTCTCCCCGTGGCCGCGTAGCGGCCAAGGCGACTCACGAAGCAATGCCCGCAAAGCGGGCATTGCGAGTCGTTGCAGCCTAGCGAAGCAATGCCCGCGAAGCGGGCATTGCGAGTCGCTACACCGCTAACCAAGCCACCGAAGCCCATACTCCTGTAGTGTACACCGCTATACTATACTACAGTCCCATGCCCATAAGCGCCATGGGACTGTAGTATACCATCGCGCTGTACACTACAGACCCCTGCCGCGACTCGCTACACCGCTAACCAAGCCACCGAAGCCCATACTCCTGTAGTGTACACCGCTATAGTATACTACAGTCCCATGCCCATAAGCGCCATGGGACTGTAGTATACCATCGCGCTGTACACTACAGCCCCCTGCCACTCTAAGCCACTACGCGCTGCTGTACTGTACACCGCTATAGTATACTACAGTCCCATGCCCATAAGCGCCATGGGACTGTAGTATACCATCGCGCTGTACACTACAGCCCCCTGCCGCTCTAAGCCTACCCCCTAAGGCACCGCCGCCCCTAACCCCCTACCCCCTAAGCCCCGCAGCAGCCCCGACCACCTAACCCCCGACCCGCACCATCCAAAGCCGCCGCCGATACCCCCTAAGCCCCGCCGTCTACCTCCTAAGCCATCGCCGCCCCTACCTAAGCCCCTACCCCCTAAGCACCCTACCCCCTAAGCCCCGCAGCAGCCCCGACCACCTAACCCCCGACCCGCACCATCCAAAGCCGCCGCCGATACCCCCTAAGCCCCGCCGTCTACCCCCTAAGCCATCGCCGCCCCTACCTAAGCCCCTACCCCCTAAGCACCGCAGCAGCCCCGACCACCTAACCCCCGACCCGCAGCATCCAAACCCGCCCCCGATACCCCCTAAGCCCCGCCGTCTACCCCCTAAGCCGTCGCCGCCCCTACCCCCTAGGCCCCCGCCGATACCCCCTAAGCCATGCCGCCTACCCCCTAAGGCACCGCCGCCCCTAACCCCCTACCCCCTAGACCCCCGACGATACCCCCTAAGCCATGCCGCCTACCCCCTAAGGCACCGCCGCCCCTAACCCCCTAAACCCCGCAGCAGCCCCGACCACCTAACCCCCGACTCGCACCATCCAAACCCGCCGCCGATACCCCCTAAGCCCCGACTACCTAACCCCCGACTCGCACCATCCAAAGCCGCCGCCGATACCCCCTAAGCCCCGCCGTCTACCCCCTAAGCCATCGCCGCCCCTACCTAAGCTCCTACCCCCTAGGCCCCCGCCGATACCCCCTAAGCTCCCGCCGCTGTCCCCTGCCCCTGTCGCTAAAGCCCTACACCCTAACCCCCCGCCGTCCCCTAACCTAACGCCGCTCTCACCTAAGGCCCTACACCCGAAGCCCCCGTCCATCACTTACATGCCTTCAAGTCATCTGATCGTCCGTCCGATCGTCCGTCCGATCCTCCGTCCGGCCAGGCGTCCTCTTCCTCCGGCCCCGGGGGTCTTCTCTCTTCTTTCCGCCATCTCCGCCTCTTCGTCCGGCCCCGGGGATCTTCTGTCTTCTTTTCCGAAAATTCCGCCTCCGACGTCCTCTTCCTTCTCATTAAGATAGAATGGAGGAAAAATCCCCCATTCTACCTCAATGAAATCTCACGCCGTCTTCTGATTGGTCGATGGATAATGCCCTCAGCCAATCAGAAGAGCTCCTCATTCAGTTTTCATTCAGGTCCGCCTTTTTTCCCCATTGACATACATTACCGGTGTGTCGGCGATTTTATGGCCGCCCCCCTGGTTCTATTTGTCGGCCCTAAAATCGCGGACACACCGCTAATGCATCTCTATGGGCAGTCAGCTCGACTTCTGATTGGTTGCCGTTCAATCCGAAATCGGGCTGACTGCCCATAGAGATGCATTAGCGGTGTGTCCGCGATTTTAGGGCCGACAAATAGAACCAGGTGGGCGGCCATAAAATCGCTGACACACCGGTAATGTATGTCAATGGGCAAAAAAAAGGCGGACCTGAATGAGAACTGCGTCTCAGTCAAACTTAAAAAAATAAATAAATTAAATAATAAAAAAAATAATTAAAAAAGAATTAAAAAATAATAAAAATATTAATTAAAAATAATAAACAATTCAATAAAAATAATAATAAAAAAATAAAATATATGCTAATAAGATCAGCCCTTTGCGGACCTCAATGAGAACTGCGTCTCAGCCTAAATAATAAATTAAATAATAAAAAAAATAATTAAAAAAGAATTAAAAAATAATAAAAAAAAATAATTAAAAATAATAAAAAATTCAATAAAAATAATAATAAAAAAATAAAATATATGCTAATAAGATCAGCCCTTTGCGGACCTGAATGAGAACTGCGTCTCAGCCTAAATAATAAATTAAATAATAAAAAAAATAATTAAAAAAGAATTAAAAAATAATAAAAAAAAATAATTAAAAATAATAAAAAATTCAATAAAAATAATAATAAAAAAATAAAATATATGCTAATAAGATCAGCCCTTTGCGGACCTGAATGAGAACTGCGTCTCAGCCTAAATAATAAATTAAATAATAAAAAAAATAATTAAAAAAGAATTAAAAAATAATAAAAAAAAATAATTAAAAATAATAAAAAATTCAATAAAAATAATAATATAAAAATAAAATATATGCTAATAAGATCAGCCCTTTGCGGACCTGAATGAGAACTGCGTCTCAGCCTAAATAATAAATTAAATAATAAAAAAAATAATTAAAAAAGAATTAAAAAATAATAAAAAAAAATAATTAAAAATAATAAAAAATTCAATAAAAATAATAATAAAAAAATAAAATATATGCTAATAAGATCAGCCCTTTGCGGACCTGAATGAGAACTGCGTCTCAGCCTAAATAATAAATTAAATAATAAAAAAAATAATTAAAAAAGAATTAAAAAATAATAAAAAAAAATAATTAAAAATAATAAAAAATTCAATAAAAATAATAATATAAAAATAAAATATATGCTAATAAGATCAGCCCTTTGCGGACCTGAATGAGAACTGCCTCTCAGCCTAAATAATAAATTAAATAATAAAAAAAATAATTAAAAAAGAATTAAAAAATAATAAAAAAATTAATTAAAAATAATAAAAAATTCAATAAAAATAATAATAAAAAAATAAAATATATGCTAATAAGATCAGCCCTTTAGCGCACCTGAATGACAACTGCCTCTCAGCCTAAATAATAAATTTAATAATAAAAAAATAATTAAAAAATAATTAAAAAATTATAAAAAAATAAATAAAACATAATTAAAAAATAAATAACAAATAATAAATAATAATTTAAAAAAAAATGCTAATAATAATATTACTGCTAATAATAATGCTATTAATGCTAATAATTATGTTATTAATGCTATTATTAATGCTAATAATGCTATTATTAATTCTATTAATGCTAATAATAATGCTATTAATGCTATTAATAATGTTATTAATGCTATTATTAATGCTAATAATGCTATTATTAATGCTATTAATGTCAATATTTATCCTATTAATGGTATTATTAATGCTATTAATGCTAATAATAATGCTATTAATGCTATTAATGCTAATAATAATGCTATTAATGCTATTAATAATGTTATTAATGCTATTATTAATGCTAATAATGCTATTATTAATGCTATTTATGCTAATAATAATGCTATTAATGCTATTAATAATGCTATTAATGCTATTAATAATGCTATTAATCCTATTATTTATGCTATTAATGCTATTAATGCTAATATTTATCCTATTGATGGTATTATTAATGCTATTAATGCTAATAATAATGCTATTAATGCTAATAATAATGCTATTAATGCTATTAATAATGTTATTAATGCTATTATTAATGCTAATAATGCTATTATTAATTCTATTAATTCTAATAATAATGCTATTAATGCTATTAATAATGTTATTAATGCTATTATTAATGCTAATAATCCTATTATTAATGCTATTTATGCTAATAATAATGCTATTAATGCTATTAATAATGCTATTAATGCTATTAATAATGCTATTAATCCTATTATTTATGCTATTAATGCTATTAATGCTAATATTTATCCTATTAATGGTATTATTAATGCTGTTATATGCTAATAATAATGCTATTAATGCTAATAATAATGCTATTAATGCTATTAATAATGTTATTAATGCTATTATTAATGCTAATAATGCTATTATTAATTCTATTAATGCTAATAATAATGCTATTAATGCTATTAATAATGTTATTAATGCTATTATTAATGCTAATAATCCTATTATTAATGCTATTTATGCTAATAATAATGCTATTTATGCTATTAATAATGTTATTAATGCTATTAATAATGCTAATAATGCTATTATTAATGCTATTAATGCTAATAATAATCCTATTAATGGTATTAATAATGCTATTCATGCTAATAATAATGCTATTAATGCTATTAATGCTAATAATAATGCTATTAATGCTATTAATAATGTTATTAATGCTATTATTAATGCTAATAATGCTATTATTAATCCTATTAATGCTAATAATAATGCTATTAATGCTATTAATAATGCTATTAATGCTATTAATAATGTTATTAATGCTATTATTAATACTAATAATGCTATTATTAATGCTATTAATGCTAATAATAATGCTATTAATGCTATTAATAATGCTATTAATGCTATTAATTATGCTATTAATGCTATTAATGCTAATAATAATGCTATTAATGCTATTAATAATTTATTAATGCTATTATTAATGCTAATAATGCTATTATTAATTCTATTAATGCTAATAATAATGCTATTAATGCTATTAATAATGTTATTAATGCTATTATTAATGCTAATAATCCTATTATTAATGCTATTAATGCTAATAATAATGCTATTAATGCTATTAATAATGTTATTAATGCTATTAATAATGCTAATAATGCTATTATTAATGCTATTAATGCTAATAATAATCCTATTAATGGTATTAATAATGCTATTCATGCTATTAATAATACTATTAATGCTATTAATGCTAATAATAATGCTATTAATGCTATTAATAATGTTATTAATGCTATTATTTATGCTAATAATGCTATTATTAATTCTATTAATTTTAATAATAATGCTATTAATGCTATTAATAATGTTATTAATGCTATTATTAATGCTAATAATGCTATTTATGCTAATAATAATGCTATTAATGCTATTAATAATGCTATTAATGCTCTTATTTATGCTATTAATGCTATTAATGCTAATATTTATCCTATTAATGGTATTATTAATGCTATTAATGCTAATAACAATGCTATTAATGCTATTAATGCTAATAATAATGCTATTAATGCTATTAATAATGTTATTAATGCTATTATTAATGCTAATAATGCTATTATTAATCCTATTAATGCTAATAATAATGCTATTAATGCTATTAATAATGCTATTAATGCTATTAATAATGTTATTAATGCTATTATTAATACTAATAATGCTATTATTAATGCTATTAATGCTAATAATAATGCTATTAATGCTATTAATAATGCTATTAATGCTATTAATTATGCTATTAATGCTAATATTTATCCTATTAATGCTATTAATGCTAATAATAATTCTATTAATGCTAATAATAATGCTATTAATGCTATTAATTATGCTATTAATGCTATTAATGCTAATAATAATGCTATTAATGCTATTAATAATGTTATTAATGCTATTATTAATGCTAATAATGCCAATAATAATGCTAATAATAATGCTATTAATGCTATTAATGCTAATATTTATCCTATTAATGCTAATAATAATGCTATTAATGCTATTAATAATGCTATTAATGCTATTAATTATGCTATTAATGCTATCAATGCTAATATTTATCCTATTAATGGCATTATTAATGCTATTAATGCTAATAATGCTATTAATAATGCTATTAATGCTAATAATAATGCTATTAATGCTATTAATACTGTTATTAATGCTCATAATACTGCTAATAATGCTATTAATACTGCTATTACTGCTAATAATAATGCTATGGCTTATATTATTGCTATTGATGATGCGATTATTATTTAAAAATCTTTAAAAAAACAATAAACATATTTTAGATACCCGATGCATTTGCATCAGGCTAACAGCTATAACTACTATAATCAAATTAATGCACGTTCTAGAATCCCGATGCATTTGCATCGGGCTCACAGCTAGTAGTTTCCAATAAAAACTGTGGGGGGATTTCTACTTTTTTGGTACTTCAGTGGCTCTGTAAATGCGAAACATAGTCAACAATGTATTCCAGCCAAAATTGCAGTCTGAAAAGTCAAATAGTTCTTCATTTCCAAGCTCATCATGTTTTCCACCGCACAAGCTTGGTGGAAAATGTGATAAGTAGATCCAACTGAGTTGATGAAGGACCTTCAGGAAGAAAGGTCCTGTAGTCATGTGATCCCCTGCTCACTAATCTTGTAGCAGAGCAGCGGGGAGAGACGAACGTACTTGAGTTTCCTGCAGTTCCAAACGCCTTTCACGCTAGATAGTGGAGAGAATACAACAAGCAGTGAAAAGGGATTAATCAAGATATATACTATTTACCCTACTTTTATATAGTGTCCTGCGAGGTCTGCAGCACCCAATATATCGTGATTTTTTTCTCTTTTCACTGCATGTAAAATAACAGGAATATATAGCATCAGTGGTGGATGACCTCAGAATCTTATCCACGGTTAATAAAACCCTTTATCAATATCTACCCAGGTGAAGAGCACTGTCCAGGAAGAAGGTGTTTCAGTATCTAAGTCTACAATAAAGAAAAGACTTCAAGGAAGCAAATACAGGGATTTACCACAAGGTGCAAACCATTAATCAGCCAATCCAGTTCTGGAATAGTATTAACTTGACAGATTAAACTAAAATCAACCTGTAATAGATTAATATGTAAAATAAAGCAAGGAGAAGGCTTAGAATGGGATCCAAAGCACAGCTCATCCTCTGTAAATCCTTATGGTGGCAGAGTGATGGTCGGACATGCATAGCTTTCAATGGCGCTGGGTCACTAGTGTTTATTGAAAAATATTGGAATATGAGAATCCTCAGTGGTTGATACCTTTTAATGGGTAACTGAAAAGATGGTAAACATAGCAAGCTTTCCGGACACTGTGGCCCCTTCGTCAGGCAGATAATGACACAAATTTTGAAGACAAATACATGTATACATAAGCAAAAGAACAAAAAAAAGGAAAAAAAGTGTTAAATGCTACAGTACATACGACAGGTGACGTAAAGCAGAGTCAGGGTAGGGAGGGGTAGAGGAGCTGGGAAAGAGAAAACAAAATAAGATAAGCGGAACAAATTGTATTATTGTTATGTGGTTAGTAGCCTGTGGACACCTGAAAATACTTAAGTGAGTTGTGGAGAGCAATAAATCGAGAGAGTCCACATAAAAGTCAAAAGTTCATAGTCCTCAAAATGGAGTATCTTGGAGATGTGATATCCCCAAGTGCCCTTTCAAATTATATAAAAACGCATGAATCTGTGATATCCGCAAATGCCCATTCATTTTATATAGAAACCCATGAATCCATGTGAAATATTTAATCCTGTTTTGAATGTGTCAAAGTTCGTTATCAATTTGTATTCCCAAATTCTTCTCTCTCTCTGAGATTTTAAAGTTGCTTTTTAAGATGAGCAGTCCCATATCGGTTTCACTGTGGTCAGGGCTGGAAAAATGCTTTGGTAGATCCATATGCTCCTCTTATATTGAGTGGCAATGAGAATTCATTTTTGTTCTGAATTTTTGCCCCGTCTCCCTACGTACATACCACCTGTTGGACATTTAGCACATATAATTAAATACACCACATTTTATTGTTAATTGATGATGTGACTGAAGACAGAAGCAGCCAGTTGAATTCTGAGGTATGCAGGGTGATACTTTCTGCTAAGATTTAACTAAGTAGAGCAAGGCTGATTGGTTGGCATTTCACAGCACAGATGGATTATTACCCAAAACATACTTCAAAAGAATCACAAGAGTTTTTTAATGCAAAGAAGTTCAATATTATGCAATGGCTGAGTCAATTATCACATATCAACCCCATCCAGTACAAAAACAACTAAAATTTAAGGCAGGAACACCTAGGAACAAGCAACATCTGAAGTCAGCTGCAGTGAATGCATAGCAAAGCATCACAGAGGTGGAAACTCAGTGTTTGGTGACGTCCATGGCTTCCAGACTTCAGGCAGTCATTGCCTGCAAAGGATTCTCTACAGAATATCAAAAATCAATTTTATTTATGGTAAAGTTAAATATGCTTTAAATATTTCTAAACCTAACTGTATTTGTTAAATGCTTTTTATTAACTTTTTAAATCTTTTTTTGTTGCATGACTATCTTTAACCCCTTCCAGACCCTTGGCCCACCCCCTGGGCCATGGAATGATCGGGCTCCTGCAGGTCGAGTGAGGGTGTCACTGACCTGTAACTCTGCCTGCAGGTACATGGGGAGTTGTACAACACCCCAGGGGGGGTCGATTTGCCCCCACCCCCACCCCCCGGCTACAGGCGCGGTGATTGGCACTCAAAAGTGAAAGTGAAAATCACCGAGCCTGTAATGCTTCCCTGTCTGCCGCTGCTATCCCTACCCTCCAATCTTCTCCCCTGTCATCCTCTAACTGTCCCCCTGCCCCCCACCTCTCTTTCCTGCCCCCTCTTCATCTTTCTTACCCCCCGCTTCCTTTTCCTGCCGCCTGCTTCCTCTTCCAGCCGCCCGCTTCCTCTTCCTGCCGCCCGCCTCCTCCTGCCTGCCCCCGCTTCCTCCTGCCTGCCCCCGCTTCCTCCTAAGTGCCCCCCTACTTCTCCTGTCACCCCCCCTCTTCCCCCTTCCTGCCCCCCCGATCACCGGAGCGGCGATCGCCTCTTCCACTCACCCCTCCGGCGGCCGCTCTGTCTCCACTGCGTCCCTCTCCTCCTCCTCCTCTTCACCGCCTCCGGATCTGACAGCTCTGTGCTGGAGCTGCCAGATCACTTTCTACAGCTAGATCCTTAGGATCTAGCTGCAGGAAGTGATCTGACAGCTCCAGCACAGTGATCCACAGTGACCATTATGTGATCACTGTGGATCACTGTGCTGGATCTGTCAGATCACTTTCTACAGCTGGATCCTGAGGATCTAGCTGCAGGAAGTGATCTGACAGCTCCAGCACAGTGATCCACAGTGACCATTATGTGATCACTGTGGATCACTGTGCTGGATCTGTCAGATCACTTTCTACAGCTGGATCCTGAGGATCTAGCTGCAGGAAATGATCTGACAGCTCCAGCACAGTGATCCACAGTGACCATTATGTGATCACTGTGCTGCAGCTGTCAGATCACTTTCTGCAGCTGGATCCTGGGGATCGAGCTGCAGAAAGCAATCTGACAGCCCGGGCGCACTGATGCACATAGTGGGTCTCTGCGCCCGGGCTCTTTGATCGCTGCTCTACAGCCCGATCTCCCTGCATGGGCATCGAGCTGCAGAAAGCGATCTGACAGCCCGGACGCAGTGATGCACATAGTGGGTCAATGCGCCTGTGCTGCCAGATCGCTTTCCGCAGCTCGATCCCCATGCATGGGGATCGAGCTGCGGAAAGCGATCTGGCAGCCCAGGTGCAGTGATGCACATAGTGGGTCACTGCGCCCGGGGTGTCAGATCACTTTCTGCAGCTCGATCACCATGCTGGCGGATTGGGCTCCAGAGAAGCGATCTGAAAGCAAAGGCGATCGAGCGGCGTGGGACCTCCGTTGTGGACTACGTCGGAGACAATCGAACGTCGTGGGACCTTCATTATGGACTACGTCGGAGCGATCGGGCGTCGTGGGACCTTCGTTGTGGACTACGTCGGATCTTTTTATAATAAAGATGGAGTCCGAATTGTGTCTGTTTTTTTTTCAAATAAAAAGATTTTTCTCTGTGTGTATTTATTGACTATTTACCGTACTAGAGATTCCTAATGGCGGGTCTAACATTGGCCCTATATTATGAATCTCGGGCTTAGTGCCAGCTGCCAATAAAAAGCTGGCATTAACCCCTTTATTACCCAGTTAGCCACTGGCACCAGGGCAACTGGAAGAGCGTGGGTACAGCGCCAGAAAATGGTGCTTCAATGAATGCGCCATTTTCTGGGGTGGCTGCGGGCTGCAATTCGCACCAGGGGGGGCCCAGAACGCTTGGGCCTCTCTATGCTGAGGATTCCATCCCCCAGCTGCCTAGTTGTACCTGGCTGGACCAAAAATATGGCGGAGCCCCACGTAATTTTTTTTCTAGAATTAGTTCTAGAAATTAAAAAAAAAAAAAGGGCTTCGTTGTATTTTTGGTTCCAGCCAGGTATGACGAGGCAGCTGGGGGCTGGTGGCAGTCCGTAGCTGCCAAGTTGTACCTGGCTGGACCAAAAATATGGCAGAGCCCCATGTCATTTTTTTTTTTTTTTAATTCTACAAATAAAATGACATGTAGCTTTGCCGTATTTTTGGTTGCCAGCCAGGTACAACTTGGCAGCTAGGGGGCTGGAATCCTCAGCATGGAGAGACCCAAATGTATTGGGTCCCCTATGCTGCGAATTGTAACTACTAGACTTGTATGTTTTTTCACAAAAAGTTTCTTTATTCATTTATATGTCTCAATTTGTGAAGCACATGGGGGTTCAAAGTGCTCACTGTGCATCTAGATATGTTCCCTGGGGGGTCTAGTTTCCAAAGTGGGGTCACTTGTGGGGGATCTCAAATGTTTAGGCACACAGGGGCTCTCCATATGCGACCTTTCCAAAATTGTGCTGATGTAAAGTAGACATGTGGGAAATATTATTTCATAACTACTTTGTGTCACATAACTCTCTGGTTTACCAGAAGAAAAATTCAAAATTTGAAAATTGCAAAATTTTAAAAATTTTTGCCATATTTTTGATTTTTTCACAAATAAACGCAAAAATTATCGACCTAAATTTAATACTAACACGAAGCCCAATATGTCACGAAAAAACAATCTCAGAATCGCTAGGATCCGTTGAAGCGTTCCCGAGTTATAACCTCATAAAGGGACACTGGTCAGAATTGCAAAAAATGGCAAGGTCATGAAGGGGTTAAAGAGGTTTTCCACTACTAATGTGACCCCTGTCTTTTGTCCTAACTCCTCCTAACATGTTCCTAATATCCTTCTGCTACCTACCTTGCTTCTGTAAGCCTATCTCTCTGAGGCTTGTAAATACATTTATTGTTGTTCTTGATTTCCGCCTTTCAGGCTGCAGACCAGTTTAAACCCAACTAAGCAGGACAAGTCACTGGGGTGGGGGGGCTGCCTCTTTGTGTTGTGACAGCAGTCTTGACATGCATGCACTTCATTCTCCTCTCAGCCCCCACCGGTGACATTACCTTTTCAGTTGGTCTGATTCTGGTCTGCAGCCGGTAGGATCAAAGCTAGATCACAATAAAAGTAGTTACAAACCTTAGAGAGATAAGCTTACAAGAGCAAGATAAGTAGCAGAAGTATATTAGGAAAATATTAAACAGAATAAAAAAAAACTGGACAGCACAAAATGTGAACTGGTGCCAGCAGGGACGCTGGGTCAAATAACTAGAAAAAAGTTCTCTGCAGCACTAAGCTACTACCAATGATGTACAAATACTAACAAGCAGTATATATATGAGAAAAAAGTTTAAAAACTTACGTTTTTTTCAAGAAACTCAATCTTATTTTTTTATTTCTGAAGTTCTTGGTACACACATTGGCCAATGTCTGTTTGCTCATCAACTGCGACAAAGTGACTTCAGGTCTGATTAGTCCAAACGCTGATATCCCTATCCTCCTTGTCCACCCCCCCCCACTTCTAAGTGGGCAGACTCCATCTCGACCCTAAATCACCTGTAGGTGATGAGGGTGCAAATTGTAGACATGGAGCCAGGAACTCCACACGATACAAAAGAGAAAAAACTCTTCTCATATATATACTGCTGGTTAGCATTTGTACATCATTGGTAGTAACTGAGTGCTGCAGAGAACTTTTTCTAATTATTTGACCCAGCGTCCCTGCTGGCACCAGTTCACATTAGTCTGTGAGTGCTGTGCAGTTTTTTTTCTGTTTTGTATCTTATGGAGTTGCTGGCTCCATGCTGCAATTTGCACCCTCATCACCTACAGGTGATCTGGGGTCGAGATGGAGTCTGCCCACTGAGAAGTTTGGGGGGTGGACAAGGAGGATAGGGATATCAGCGTTAGGACTCATCAGACCTGAAGTCACTTTGTCGCAGCTGATGAGCAAACAGACATTGGCCAATGTGTGTACGGCGGCCGTCACACTCATCAATATCGTGAGCGATATTGTTAGCGATCACGTGCACGCGCGATCGCTAACAATATCGCTCACATCGCTGGTGAGCTGTCACACAGACAGACTCATCAGCGATGTGGACCAGCGAGATCGCTGGTAACTATGGTACACATCGGGTTACTAGGCGCTGCGCGGCGCTTAGTAACCCGACGTTTACCATAGATACCATCTCCCAGCATAGGCTCTGCCGCTGGAGATCGTTCATCGTGGTGTCACACACCATGATGAAGCAGATTGAACAAACGTTTATCGCTTGATATGAGCTCCGGCTCTCATATCTGCGATGTCACGATCAAGCGATTTTACATTGTAAAATCGCTTGATTGCACGCAGCGATGCACAAACGATATCGCTTAAGCGATCAAAACACAGATCGCTTAAACGATATCTTGCATTAAATTGAAGCGTGTGACGGCCGCCTACCAAGAACTTCAGAAATAAAAAAATAAGATTTTGAGTTTTTTGAAAAAAACGTAAGTTTTTAAACTTTTTTCTCATATATATACTGATTGTTAACATTTGTACATCATTGGTAGTAGCTTAGTGCTGCAGAGAACTTTTTTCTAGTTAAGAAAATATTAGTTAGTAAAAGTTAGGACAAAAGAAGGTGGATCACGTTAGTAGTGGAAAAATCTCTTTAAAATTTAAGAGTATTAAAATACAAAGTATGAAAATTGCAAATTGTAAATCTTTTTAAAAAGTCATATGTTTTTTGTACAATGTGGCTTTACACAAAATGTCAGAGACTTTTGCCATTTTCATGCCAGTATGACTCAGTACTATCAAAATAGGAGGAGCTGGGTGGGAGAGAACAGGGTCTCAGGACACCAGGGCCTGATGTCACAGTTCAGTGTGGCATTTCTTATACCTGAAATGTTACTCCAGCAAATAACTGGAGTAATATTTCTAGTGAACAACATGGAGGTACATGACACTTGTCAGATTTTCCTGAATCTATAAGAGGCATGTGGAAGGTCTAACTCCAGCATGCCCCCTCATCAAGACTGGAACAAATGCTGCCAGTTTTAATGAAGTGAGGTCAATAACATTTACCATTACCACAAAATATGTAGATATTTAGATATATTCCAAATGTATTACCACATAAAGTAACATGTTCCAATTGAAAAATGGGGCTTAGTCACCAAAGTCAAAATTAGCTCTGTCATTAACGGTTACAGCTGATCACGTGGTCACCACTGCAATCTATCAGCTGTAACCCAAAATGCACTACTTTTAAAAATTCTTTCGATTTCTTAGATCTTGTACTTGCCATTCTTAAGCTGGCCAAGATTTCTGCAGTCCATTGTTACCCCTTGATACAGTCGACTTTGCAGCCTTAAACACCCAGGAGTGCAACACAGAGGAAAAAATTCCTTTTATCAAATAGATGAAGAGTTTGGATAGTTATCTTTAGTCGAGCATCATAAAGATCTAAGATTATTAATAATGAACAAACTTGAAATACAGTGTTAAAAAAAGGTCCCTGAGTTGAATATTACATTCATTTTTTTTTCCATGTTATGTTCTACCACAACAAACCTATATTCTTGCAAAAACAAGTAGGATCATCTTCTTTATGCCGGACCATTCATTGATGTATACATTGTAATGAGAGTTATTTTTGCTACCTCCCAAGGCTCTGGCAGGGCCAATGGCCACATTGTCCTCATTATAAGTTGGGAATTCCCTTGGAGCTGCACTACTATTCTCTATTGCAGTATACTTCCAGAAAAGCTCCTGCCCGGAGATGTGATTCGTCATGACATGCGTTGCCAATGGCATCTCTGGGCAGGGAGACTTCCTGGAACTACGCTGCAATACAAAATAGCAGCACAGGTCCAGGGGAGCTCCATTCACCTCTTCTGCGACATGACATCATCAGGTGTTGCGCACCAACATGCATGCGTTGCCCGATGACAAGAAGAAATGGATACCTGGGAACCAGAGCAAAGCAGTGGTAAGCAGGAGGGGGGTGAGTATATGTTTTTTTTTTAATTGTATGGGATTTGTGAGGGCTCATCCTGTATATAGGGGCTATGTGAGGGCTTATCCTACAAATAGTGGATACATGAGAGCTCATCCTGTTTATCCGGGCTTTGTGAGGCTCATATTGTATATAGAGGCTATTTGAGGGCTTATCTTGTATATAGGAGGTTACTTTGGGGTCATACTCTATATAGGGGGTTGTGTGCTGGCTCAACCTGTATGTCAGGAACTATGTAAGATCTCATAGTGTGTATGGGGGCTATGTGGAGGCTTATACTGTATATAGGAACTATGAGGGGGCTTGTACTGTATGTAGGGTCTATGTGGGGCTCAAACTATATATAGGGTCTATGTGGGGATTTAAATTGTATATTGGGGCTGTGTGGGGGTCATACTACACTAAATTATTATGCAAATGTTCTTTTTCTCTGATTTTTCTAAATGGTTGGTGCAAATGACAGTCAGTGTAATAAAAGTCATCACCCATTTTAGTAAACATCAAATTTTATTGAACTCTCCCTATGATAACAGTATAATTTTCAAAATTAAAAAAACTCTAAAAACACTGATCCAAATAATTAGGCACAGTAGAGTTTGTAAACATTTGATATGTTTGAAAGAACTGAAAATGCTCATTTGTTGAATTTGCAGCATTAACAGGTCACATTCACTGAAATAAAAAGCTATTTAACTCCAAAACATCCTAACAGGCCAAGATACATGTTAACATAGGAACCCTACTTTGATATCACCTTCACAATTCTAGCATCCATTGATATTGTGAGATTCTGGAGAGTTTCTGCTTGCATTTCTTTGGATGATGTCAGAATAGCCTCCCAGAGCTGCTGTTTTGATGTGAACTGCCTCCCTCATAGATCTTTTTCTTGATTATACTCCTAAGGTTCTCTATAGGGTTGAGGTCAGGGGAAGATGGTGGCCACACCATGAGTTTATCTCCTTTTATGCCTATAGCAGCCAAAGGCACGGAGGTATTCTTTGTAGCATGAGATAGTGCATTGACATGCATGAGGATGATTTTGCTCCTAAAGGCACGTTTTTGCTTTTTGTACCATGGAAGAAAGTTCTCAGTTGGAAACTCTATATACGTTGCAGAGGTCAATTTCACACCTTCAGGAACCTTAAAGGGGCCTACCAGCTGTTTCCCAATGATTCCAGCCCAAAACTCCTCCATCTCCTTGCTAACGTCCCAGCCTTGTTGGGACATGGTGGCATCCACCAACCATCCACTACTCTATTTATCTGGACCATCCAGGGTTGCTCGGCACTCATCAGTAAACAAGACTGTTTGAAAATTAGTCTTCATGTATACCTGGTCCCACTGCAACTGTTTCTGCTTGTGAGCACTGTTTAGGGGTGGCCGAATAGTAGGTTTATGCACCACAACAAGCCTTTGAAGGATCCTACACCTTGAGGTTCGAGGGACTCCATAGGCACCAGCAGCTTCAAATATCTGTTTGTTGGTTTGTAAGGCCTATTTATCAGCTGCTCTCTTAATTCGATGAACTTGCCTGGCAGAAACCTTCCTCATTCTGCCTTTATCTGCATGAACACATCTGTGCTCAGAATCAGCCACAAATCTCTTAACAATACTATGATCACGCTTACGTTTTTGTGAAATATCTAATGTTTTCATCCATTGTCCAAGGCATTGCACTATTTGTTGCTTTTCGGCAGCAGAGAGATCCTTTTTCTTTCCCATGTTACTTGAAAACTGTGGCCTGCGTAATATTGTGGAACACCCAGTTTTCCTTTTATTGGGCTCACCTGCCAAACTAATTATCACACATATCTGAGATTGATTTCAATGATCCAAATAACCCTGAGACACAATACCATCAATGGGTTTGATTGAAAAAAAATAAAAAATAAAACCCTATGACACTTAAAACCAATTTCCATAATAATTTGGAACACAGTGTATATATAAGGGGATGTCAGCATTCTTAATTCTGCTCAACATTAAGTGATACAATTAATATTAATATAAAATAATAATTATAAATAATATGTTAATATTACTATTGAGCAGAATTAATTTCAGCCTATGGGTTTGGCTGCTACAACAGTCACAATTTTTCATGTGGCTCCTGTGGAAAAATAATTTCCTGCCCCTGCTCTATTACGTATAGTGCTATATTATGTGTATCTCTGTACATAAGTGAAAATAATTAGCTGTATTTCTCTGTGTGACTGCACATGTGCGCTTGAGCGATAGTCATGTGAGCTATCCCAAGATCTATCAATGGATTATGTGACGTATTACACAGGGGTGCATCAAGCTCCCCTGCCGCCTGAGCCCTAATATTGAGGAGCGGGGGGAGGGGGGTGCTAACAGCTCCCAGCCGCAGGTGAACAGCGGGGAGCGGGTTGATGCTAGTAGCTCCTGGCCGCAGTGAAAGGCCGAGGGGGTTGCTAGAGGCCCCCGCAGCACGTTCTGTCACTAGGGGGAGAGGCTGTCTCTTACTGCAGCCGGCGTTGCCCATCACATAGGAAGCTGCTGTGTGATACTGGCGCCACCCCCTTCTGTATAGCCGCTCCCCCTGCCAGCTTGCTGCCTGAGCATGAGAGCTCACGCTGTCCAATGGACGGTGCGGCCCTGGTGTCACATAATATATAGTGCTGGAAGACCCTATCCTTCTAAACTGCTCAGGTTTAAGGATACTCTTAATCTGTCCCTGAATGTATGCATACAAACAGTATATTCAGTACAATATTATACTATGATATATATATTTATGAAATATAATGTATGATATATAAGGATTTCTTCTGATGACTCTTCACGTAATGAAGCAATGCATTTATGAGGACAAAAGAATACACAACCCTTTTCTGTACTGGTGGTTGTAAAATGATTCATTTTGCAAAATATAGATAAACTGCAGCTGACAAGTTCATTTCCCGACTGTCAAAGACAAGTAATGAAATTGTGAAGACGGTCTTCTTTTTAATAAAATAAAAGTTAAGTGATACCATCTGAATTTGAATATGAAATCAGGAGGAGATGTCAATGTGGGGCCTCGGTTGCCACTCACTGCCTTGGTACTGGGGAAATTTCTTCTGAATGTAGCCACATAGGTACAATATTTCCATAATTATTCAATGACTGGAGCGATCCATAAGATACCATGGGTAGTGAAGATGATAAAAAAATATTGAAAAAGAATCTTATTAATCTTGGAAGTCTAATTCAATAGATGAAAGCAAAGACATTTTATGGACAGATTAATTCTGCATTTTCCACTTTATATCCTTTATCATTATGTGAACTAATCATTGAATAATGAATGTACAATAGAAATAGGGGGAATGGCTAAAAAAACCTCTGTATCTTTATAGATGGTGTGTGACAACACAACAGAAGGAGGATATATACTCATCAGAGGCGCCTCACCCATCAGCCCCAAGGTGCTTCTGATGAGTCTACAACCCCTACTTACAGTCTAAACTGTAGGCTTCAAGGAGCCCAAGAAGGGCACAGTGTAGATAGGGTCCCATCAGACAAAAAACACCTTGTGGTTGATGGGCAAACTTCTATTGGCCAATGTATGCACCTAGAACCTTTCATTACAAGATAAGTATTTAAAAAATCCATCGTAGGGCCCTTTCACATCAGCGTTTTTTTCAAATCGCGGCAGATGCGGTGAAAAAAACGCATCTGCCGCGATTACCGCATACCGGCTGCACTTGCAGCACGGTTGCGGCGCGATTGCGGTAAACGCCATACAATGTATAGGCGGACTTGCGGCAGGTGCGGCAAGTGCGGTTTTGGCACTTGCGGCAGGTGCGGCCGCGAAAAAAAAATGCTGTCAGCCGCGGGTTTTTTTCGCGGCCGCACCTGCCGCAAGTGCCAAACCACACTTGCCGCACCTGCCCCAAGTCCGCCTATACATTGTATGACGTTTACCGCAACCGTGCCGCAACGTGCCGCAAGTGCAGCCGGTATGCGGTAATCGCGGCAGATGCGTTTTTTTCACCGCATCTGCCGCGATTTGAAAAAAATGCTGATGTGAAAGAGCCCTAAGTTTTGTTTTTTAAAAACCTGGTTTTATTTTTCTCAAATAGTCTTCTATTTTGATCTATCAGTTTATACATGCATGTGTTTTGGCAGTAACAGTGTGCTGCTGCAAGTTTTGTACTTTCTTAATTTTGAGGGACCAACTTTCCCTTGCATTTTGACATTTCACTTTAGCTTAAACCTTGGATTCCACTAGTTAGAGGTAATGCAAAACACATTTCATCCAAACACTAAAATTCTTGGAATTAGTGGCATAGCTACTGGAGGCGGCAGAGGGTGTGGTTTCCCCAGGCCCTGGACTTATAGATGCCAACCTACAGCTAAAGCTACCCTTATATTGTGTAATGGGTAGCTGTGGGGTCATTATACTTTGTAGAAGGGAGCTTTGGGCCAATCATACTGTAAATAGGAAAGCTGTGAGCTCACTATACTGTGTATGGGGGAACTGTGGGATCATTGTGCTTTGTATAGGGGCACTATGGACCCATCGAGTTGTGTGTGGTGGAGCTGTGGGCCCATTATATTGTACAAAGGGAAGTTGTGGGGACAATATACTGTGTATAGTGAGGTATGTGCCTATTATACTGTATATAAGGGAGCTGTACATATGAGACTCAGCTGATAACATTTAATATTAAGTGGGGACTTAAGCATTAATGTTATAAGGACTCTCAGTTTATTGTGACTATCAAAGATTCACATGCGTCATTATTTCTTTCTTAGGGCATACATGTGGACACTTTTCTTGGACAGTTGCACAAGAACATTTTACCATGTAGAGGACACACAGAAGGCATAATTATTATGTATGGGGCACAGAGATGGCATTATTATGTGGTGCAGTGAGGAGAGCACTGCTTTTGTACCACAACAGATCCAGTAATAGGGAAACATCCTATATCAGCGGCTCAGCATTGGGGTATCAGCAGGACGAGGAGTTTGTGCAGGATGGAAATAGATGGGGACACTGCTGGAAATGTGAGAAGTCAGATGTCTTTGTTGTAATCTCTGCAGACAAGTCTTCGCTGGAAGAAGTTGTCATGTTTCTCTGGGCCAAATGGAAAGACAGGAAAAGTGAACAACTCCATCAGAAAGAAGATCAGCTATAAGTCACTATCTACAGTATATGTGTACTGTAATCTCTTACATTATCCGCCTTCCAGTGTTTTGGCTGATATCTATGTCGGGACGTCTAAGCGGTGGTGTCACAGCAGCTGGATGTATCACTAAGGCCGGTTTCACATTACGGCAAGATCAGGTCCGGGGCTGTCCAGTGTAAACTAGACAGCCCCAGACCCGATTTTGCACTAAAGCAGCCCTATGGGGCCAGAAGGAGCCGGATGGCAGCTATTTGCCATTCGATTTCCATCTGTCCGGCAGGACCCGCGAGAATTCCGATTTTTTGCCCGGACACAGAAACGTTGCTTGCAGCATTTTTGTGTCCAGGGCAAAAATCGAGCGCTGCTAAACTTCAGCGCCAGGAGCTGTCCCCTGCATAGATTGTAGGACCGCGGCTAGCTCCCTACTAGCTGTGATCTTGAAATTTCTGCAGCTGCTGCTGCGAACTCCCAAATCCGCCTGTAAACTGGATCAGAGGGTATATTTGCCCTCCAGTTCTGTTTCAAAATTGGGTCTGGGGCTGTTAGGTTTACACCAGACAGCCCTCGACCTGATCTTGCCATGATGTGAAACCGGCCTAAGCATTAATAAGAGTAGTGTAAATGGATCAAAAATTTGAATGTGGTTTCTAATGGCCTTTTCCAGTACAACTAACTCAACTAGCATGAGATCCTATTGGTGATGAATAGATCATGCAAGATCGATAGCAACCCCAGAGTTTGTGTCTTCTTTGAACTCCAACTTTTTAGGTTTCATTTTTGCTTTTTTTAGAGTTCTTAAAAATCAACAGAACTCAACACAGTGATAAGATTGCACTTCAATGGAACCTATAGGGTTGTAGACTTTAGCCAATGGCTGATAGTCTGCAGCCTGAAGGTTTAGTTTTAGCACCCCAAATTAAAGTGTAACCGTTGTTTAAATTTTTACTTAATAATCATGGAGCGCATGTGATTATAATAAACTTTTAAATATACTTCATAAATGAAATCTAGAAGTAAACCTTTCAAAAACCTTTCAGACAATGTCCCCACTAAGCTGTTTCTAAACCTGACATATGCTGGTTGTCAGTAGATCTGTCTTCAGCTCCACACACTGAATATGGCCATATAAGGATGGGGGCCTACACAGCATTCACACTATATTTGATCAGAGTCTCAGCTTACCTCAAGGCACAGTGTTGAGTTCAGGCTGTCAAAAAATGTGAAAGTTTATTATAGGCCAGGGTCACATTTGCGGTTGGACCCTGGCCTGCCGGATTCCGGTTTCAACTTAGATATTTTTCCAGCACCGCATAGCGTTTCCGCTATGCGGTGCTGGAAACCGCAGTCCCTAGTTACCCGCTGTTTACCTGCACGACGTGTCACACAGGCAGCGGCTCGGAGGGCGTTTTACAGCGCCGCACAGGAAATCGTGTCTGCAACGGTTTCCTGTGCGGCGCTGTAAAACGCCCTCCGAGCCGCTGCCTGTGTGACACGTCGTGCAGGTAAACAGCGGGTAACTAGGGACTGCGGTTTCCAGCACCGCATAGCGGAAACGCTATGCGGTGCTGGAAAAATATCTAAGTTGAAACCGGAATCCGGCAGGCTAGGGTCATAACGCAAATGTGACCCTAGCCATAGTCACTTGCTCTACATTATTATTAAATAAAAAATTAAATGGCGGTTACACTTTAAAGACTACTTTTGTACAGTTTTGACCATTAAGTCAGTATCAGGCAAAAATAATTTAAGGAGAGTTACACAAGATGGATTTAAACTTTGTCAATTCCATAACGTAAATGTAACTCCTTAATCTTTCCCGTTCCGTCTATCAGCACAAAAATAATCAGCACAGGTCACAGCTTTTTTAAAATGTTCCTTTTTTTGCAATCTTACAATATCTCAATGTCATTATTTTTTTACAATATAATTTGTGTCCATGTAGATGTGTTAACACATCGTATCTATGTACTTCTATACTTTGTCGTCTCTTTGATTTCAATGTAGTTGTACAACAATTGACGTATTCTATTCTGCTGGTAATGGTGTGCTGAATGGTAACATGCATTATTTGTATTCCCCTGCTCTTTACTGTCAGATTCTAACAAATGCGATGTATCATGAATAAAATAAGGAAATTTAAAGCTTTTTATCAAACGTGAATTGTCTCGCAGCGTTCCAGGTGTTATATTTCAAGTGCAGCGTGTGAGTCTGCAATCCAATCTTTGTTTTGTCTCTTAGAAATTCTTAACTAAAATTCCAAAGAGTATGTGGTTTTTTCCTTTTGCAATTAATGAACTTTGCATCCCTTTGTATAGCACATATCTTGTAGACTAAAAAAGAAGACAACCTACTGTAAAGAATGGTAACATACCATATATCTTTTTTTACAAAACTACCTAAATGCAAAACCTGCACAAAACTGCAATGTAACGTCAATCAGAACAAACTGTATTGGGAAAATGGCCCCGGCATGTGCACAAAACAAAATAAAACCATTTATTGTCATACAAATGTTTATACACAGAAATTTAAAACCAACATATAGACATAAAGGGCAAAAAAATATGAGTCTGCACACATTGGAAGCAGCAGTGTGAACTGCAACCAATCCCCACCAAAAACATGATAAACAGGTGCAAAAACAGTATATGAATCACACAAAAGGCGCTCTGCTGTAAAAATATAAATAAATAGCAAGTGCTGTAACAAAAACAGGGCCTTTTGGTTTATACGTTTCTGCAAGAAAACGTACAATAAGCTGTCTCACCCACTCCAAGGTAGGCCCTGATAGAGACAGTCCTAACTCTGTCCCTAGTGCTATGGTAAAAACCTGCCAGTGTGTACATACCTCAGCTGGACAGGGTGAGGGAGAGCACAGGACTATCTCACCTTGTAGGGCTGTGTGGGTGGCAGCTCTGTGTGCAGACTTCATATGGGAGGGGCAGGTGCCTCCAATCTGCTGTTACCAGCAGTGGTGAATACAAGGGCAAAAAAATATGAGTCTGCACACATTGGAAGCAGCAGTGTGAACTGCAACCAATCCCCACCAAAAACATGATAAACAGGTGCAAAAACAGTATATGAATCACACAAAAGGCGCTCTGCTGTAAAAATATAAATAAATAGCAAGTGCTGTAACAAAAACAGGGCCTTTTGGTTTATACGTTTCTGCAGAGTTAGGACTGTCTCTATCGGGGCCTACCTTGGAGTGGGTGAGACAGCTTATTGTACGTTTTCTTGCAGAAACGTATAAACCAAAAGGCCCTGTTTTTGTTACAGCACTTGCTATTTATTTATATTTTTACAGCAGAGCGCCTTTTGTGTGATTCATATACTGTTTTTGCACCTGTTTATCATGTTTTTGGTGGGGATTGGTTGCAGTTCACACTGCTGCTTCCAATGTGTGCAGACTCATATTTTTTTGCCCTTGTATTCACCACTGCTGGTAACAGCAGATTGGAGGCACCTGCCCCTCCCATATGAAGTCTGCACACAGAGCTGCCACCCACACAGCCCTACAAGGTGAGATAGTCCTGTGCTCTCCCTCACCCTGTCCAGCTGAGGTATGTACACACTGGCAGGTTTTTACCATAGCACTAGGGACAGAGTTAGGACTGTCTCTATCAGGGCCTACCTTGGAGTGGGTGAGACAGCTTATTGTACGTTTTCTTGCAGAAACGTATAAACCAAAAGGCCCTGTTTTTGTTACAGCACTTGCTATTTATTTATATTTTTACAGCAGAGCGCCTTTTGTGTGATTCATATACTGTTTTTGCACCTGTTTATCATGTTTTTGGTGGGGATTGGTTGCAGTTCACACTGCTGCTTCCAATGTGTGCAGACTCATATTTTTTTGCCCTTGTATTCACCACTGCTGGTAACAGCAGATTGGAGGCACCTGCCCCTCCCATATGAAGTCTGCACACAGAGCTGCCACCCACACAGCCCTACAAGGTGAGATAGTCCTGTGCTCTCCCTCACCCTGTCCAGCTGAGGTATGTACACACTGGCAGGTTTTTACCATAGCACTAGGGACAGAGTTAGGACTGTCTCTATCAGGGCCTACCTTGGAGTGGGTGAGACAGCTTATTGTACGTTTTCTTGCAGAAACGTATAAACCAAAAGGCCCTGTTTTTGTTACAGCACTTGCTATTTATTTATATTTTTACAGCAGAGCGCCTTTTGTGTGATTCATATACTGTTTTTGCACCTGTTTATCATGTTTTTGGTGGGGATTGGTTGCAGTTCACACTGCTGCTTCCAATGTGTGCAGACTCATATTTTTTTGCCCTTGTATTCACCACTGCTGGTAACAGCAGATTGGAGGCACCTGCCCCTCCCATATGAAGTCTGCACACAGAGCTGCCACCCACACAGCCCTACAAGGTGAGATAGTCCTGTGCTCTCCCTCACCCTGTCCAGCTGAGGTATGTACACACTGGCAGGTTTTTACCATAGCACTAGGGACAGAGTTAGGACTGTCTCTATCAGGGCCTACCTTGGAGTGGGTGAGACAGCTTATTGTACGTTTTCTTGCAGAAACGTATAAACCAAAAGGCCCTGTTTTTGTTACAGCACTTGCTATTTATTTATATTTTTACAGCAGAGCGCCTTTTGTGTGATTCATATACTGTTTTTGCACCTGTTTATCATGTTTTTGGTGGGGATTGGTTGCAGTTCACACTGCTGCTTCCAATGTGTGCAGACTCATATTTTTTTGCCCTTGTATTCACCACTGCTGGTAACAGCAGATTGGAGGCACCTGCCCCTCCCATATGAAGTCTGCACACAGAGCTGCCACCCACACAGCCCTACAAGGTGAGATAGTCCTGTGCTCTCCCTCACCCTGTCCAGCTGAGGTATGTACACACTGGCAGGTTTTTACCATAGCACTAGGGACAGAGTTAGGACTGTCTCTATCAGGGCCTACCTTGGAGTGGGTGAGACAGCTTATTGTACGTTTTCTTGCAGAAACGTATAAACCAAAAGGCCCTGTTTTTGTTACAGCACTTGCTATTTATTTATATTTTTACAGCAGAGCGCCTTTTGTGTGATTCATATACTGTTTTTGCACCTGTTTATCATGTTTTTGGTGGGGATTGGTTGCAGTTCACACTGCTGCTTCCAATGTGTGCAGACTCATATTTTTTTGCCCTTGTATTCACCACTGCTGGTAACAGCAGATTGGAGGCACCTGCCCCTCCCATATGAAGTCTGCACACAGAGCTGCCACCCACACAGCCCTACAAGGTGAGATAGTCCTGTGCTCTCCCTCACCCTGTCCAGCTGAGGTATGTACACACTGGCAGGTTTTTACCATAGCACTAGGGACAGAGTTAGGACTGTCTCTATCAGGGCCTACCTTGGAGTGGGTGAGACAGCTTATTGTACGTTTTCTTGCAGAAACGTATAAACCAAAAGGCCCTGTTTTTGTTACAGCACTTGCTATTTATTTATATTTTTACAGCAGAGCGCCTTTTGTGTGATTCATATACTGTTTTTGCACCTGTTTATCATATAGACATAAAGTTCACATTAAAATCTGCTGGAGACAGAAGCAGCATAAATATCCTAATAAACTCAGAAGGCAAACAGAGATGATGATGAATTAAAAAAACGCCCAAGAAGAAAAGTTACAAAAGTAAAAGGACCTCAGAGACGGGTATGATCAGAAAAGACACATGAAAGTCCCAGGGACTCCTGATGACCTGGGTTCATGATGAAAAACTAATTTGTTCCTGCTGTCTCATACTCTGATGCCATTTCCATGATCCGTGTCCTCGGGGAGTGTTGGAGTAGACGACGAGTAGTCACCTAAAATTGCCGAGACCATTGAGACCCATCCAAGAAAAGACCATACAAAGCCAATATGAAATACACTGTATATGTTTAATAAAAACACTAAGCACATCTAAAATAACATGGAATAATTATTGTTTATCTGATATTGAGCATATGAAATTTGTACTGCATTACTGCTATATAGAATCTACAAATGAAGGTACTTCACACATAAATTGGGCACTTCATGAAAACCCGCCAAAGCAGCTGCAACAAGGTATAAAGCTGTATTTAATTAGTGCTGACTCCAATCTGCCATTTAAATTTGAAGGCTTGAGAGGAGTTTTTGATAAATAGTCTGGAACCTCATGAAATACTGGAACCCTTGTTGCAGCTGGTATGCTTTGATTAGTTGGCTGATTTATGCGCTAAGGCTAGGGTCAGATTAGCGTTCAGCACTCAGGCTGATGCTTCCGTTAAAACTTTAGTGCCTGGCAGGCATAGCGCATAGCGTTACCAGCAGGTAGTGCTATGCGCTGCCTATGCAATGCTATGGTAATGTGAAGCTTCCTGCAGCTGCTGGCTCCACTGAGAAGATCCCGATATGCGCTTTTGCAGAGCGCACAGGAAACACGGTTTGCAGCATTTTCCTGTGTGCTCTGCAAAAGCACATATCCGGGGATTCTCTGTGGAGCCGGCGGCTGCGGTAAGTATCCAGTTGCCATTGAGGTGCATAGAGCAGGCAGTGCATAGCGTTACATGCCATTAACGCTATGCACTGCTTCTGCCAGAAACTAAGTTTCTGACGGATTGGGCAGGCTCAGTGCAGATGCAGGACTAACCCTAGCCTATGTGCACTCAATTTTGTAAGTATATATTATATAGCAGTAATGCAGTCCATATTCTATTCGAAGGTGCTGCTCAGTTTTTGTTTATCTGAATGCATAAATGACGAGTTTATCCAACCACGAGGATGCTTGATGTCATGTGAGTCACTTTTAACTTCTCCACTCCTTCCTTCCTTCCTTCCTTCCTTCCTTCCGGCATCTTGAGGAAGTTGGGGATAGAAATAAAGTTACATGAATGGTCACCAGACAATCTGTGTAGAGCTTTTGGGTTTGATGTAGGGATGAGCGAGTACCGTAATATTCGTACTCGCAACGAGTAGGTACTCGTTGCAAGTATGAATACTTTCGCAGTGTATCTATAAATACACTGCGAAAGTAGCCTAAAAGTGATTAAAAGTTGTTAAAAATAATAAAAAAAAATACTCACCTGTCTGACGCCTGCACCGGGACCGGCAAAGAAGACATCCGATCGCTGGACAAGGACCTGTGACAACCAGCCAATCAGATGGCCGGTAGCAATTTGGCCAATCAGATGGCGCCATGTCACAACCACGTGATCGCTAGCGGCCACCTGATTGGCCAGATCGCTACTGGCCATCTGATTGGCTGGTAGTCACAGGTCCTTGTCCAGCGATCGGATGTCTTCTTTGCCAGTCCCGGTGCAGGCGTCGGACAGGTGAGTATGTAATTTTATTATTTTTAACAACTTTTAATCACTTTTAGGCTACTTTCGCAGTGTATCTAGAGATACACTGCAAAAGTATTAGGACTACTCGCTACTCCCGAGTACACATAAGTTACTCGGAGAGTAGCGAGTAGCTGAATACCGCTACTATTCGGCGAATACCGAATAGAAGCAAGTATACTCGCTCATCCCATGTTTGATTGAGTTTGAAGGAGAGTTATGTCCAGAGTGGTCACATTCATTCGATGTAGTTGAGTAACACCAGTAGTGTTGTTGAAGCTTTAGTTTACAATACTATTACCTCCTGTTGGAACATTTTTGTAACTAATCTCAGCCATATTTCATTCATTGAGCGATTTATTCATCCTGACAATTAGAATGAAATTCTGTAGCAATCTATCATGGTTTGTTTTACTATTCAAACAATATAAAAAGAGTTAAAAATTCCTCACTGCTTTCTGTGTAGATGTTCTTCATGAGAAAAGACAATATTGAAATTCTCTTCTGTTTATACCGATGTCTTGGCCGAGCGCACAGCTCCAGATTATTGTATGTAGCCTAGGAACCAGGCAAACAAGCCGCAGTATGGTGTGATCTGACAGCCGCACAATACACATCACTCAAACACACAAAGTTCACTGATTTTGTTTCCCAGGAATCTGTCCTGAATTCTTCTGCACTGAGATCAATATTTCAAGTAGCCGTGTATCATTCACCAGCAGAGAAATATTAATTTACTTGTTCAATAAAACAATTACATAGCTGCTTCAGCCAGGCAAACCATCAATAATGGAATTTATTAAACCGCTATTGACCGCTGTCTTAGAACATGCACCAGCTTTATAATATTATGATTTGCTGGATCCAGCAATATTTTTCTATAAATAATAAGATCAGTTTATCTTTATACTTTGATCAATACAGCTTTTATAATAGTAAGAAATATAGAAGTAATGACAAAGCACATGCACAGTGCAAGGGCTGCAGAAAATGTCGTTTCAATCTATGGATTATCATTGATCAGCAAAAGTCAGCTAATGGTCAAGGTTCTCTCTTGTACAAGTATATAATGTAAATTTAAATTAAAAAAAACAAATGGAAAAGAAGTTTCACATTTTAAACTCTAAGGATAGGGTCACATTTGCGGTTGGGATTGCAAATCCTGATTCGGTTTTGAGCTGTAAAAATGCTGAAAACCTGATCAGGATCTGCAGCCCATAAGCGTCCATTATAAAACCGGATTGCACTTAATGCATTCAGGTTTTGTTGCCTGCATGAAAAATCATGCAGGCAACGTTTTTCGGAGCGGTTTCATAACCGCTGGAGGGCTGCTATAATGGGCGCCCATGGGAGTCCATCCGGCTACTGCAAGGCACATGTGAATGCTTGCGGTTGCCGGATGCTTTGTTCATCCCTGTTGTTGCGGGGATGAACAAAGGGTTAATTTGTTAAACATATGTGGGCAACATGTCTCCAGGGAGTGGCTTTCTAAACTTCTGAATGAAAGCTGGCGACTCCTCAGTGTAAGCAGGAGTATCAGTACGTAATGTGCGTAAGCACATTGCATGGCAGCATCCTCAATAAGGAGCTGTCCCTGGTTCTTATGCCAATTACGTACTGTACCCGCCGCACTCCATGGTGCTGAAGCCTTAAACATCAGTTCTATGGCAAGCGCACTGGAGTTTCAACAGCAGCAGGGATGAACAAAGTATCCGGCAACCGGACGACACAGTAAGGAGCAATCCGGTTACCGGATACGGGTTTAGGGACACATTTAGAATGCAATATGTGTCTGAAGAGACATGAGATTACTGCATCTGGATCTGGACGCGGTAACCACATTTTGCATTCTAAATGTGACCCTAGCCTTAGGGCCTGATGCATTAAGACCAGCGATTTAGCATGACCGAGTTAGGTGAGTGGTGTGCATCTTTACACGCCATGCCAGAAATCTTATTCCAGTACTTGAATGGAATATGATTTCTGGCATACATAATACCCCAACATATTGTGAGTTATGTCCTTGACAACACAGTCATGCCAAACTTTGCCCATTTTGACAGATTTGGTAGAAACTGGCATGAAAACACCAAAGGTCACAAAATTTTGTTACAACGCCTATATAAAATCTTCCAAGTTTTAAGGCCCTGTGCACATGCATCGGCTGCAAGTACCGGGGTTACTCGTTAGCCTGGCAGGTTGATTCTTTGGGAGGTCACGGCAGCTGTGGCCCAGCTCTGTGGCCCTGGCTGCGCAATGATGGGGTTATATATAGGGAATATTGATAGCTTTTTCATGACGCCATCTGTGGTATTTGGCCAGGTATGCTTATTTAGGCCTCTAGGGCGGATGGTGTGGCAGCCGGGATGGTGTCTCTCCCCACAGGAGGAATGGGGCCGCAGGATTGGTGTGATAGTCTATTGGGGCGGTGATGGTCAGGGTGCAGTAGGCGACAGGGAGGACACGGGGGTTGCAGTTCTTGAACTTTTACTCACAGTTAAGTGGCTCCAGCCTAGCAGGGGCACTGTGTCCTCCGGGTTGACAGTCTGGTCAAACCCCAGGCAGTTTGGGTACACTCCTCTAAGACAGTCCACTATAAACCTCTCCAGGTTGACTTCCCACGCTGGCTACTCTTCTCTCCTACCCTGCGTCTTCATGGACAGTGTCCTCTGAGCCTATGTCTAGCCACCATTTTGCAGAGTGTCTACAGTATTGGCTACGGGGCCTACAGCTCAGCACCCTCCAGTTTTCTAGCTCAGACATTCAGTGCTGTTGCTAGGTCGGGGCTGTTCCTCTCTTGCAGCCTAGTTCCTCCAGCAACAACCTAGGGATGGTTGCTGGAATAGGGTTCCGTGATGACCTACCCACTGGTCTGACTCCTTCCCTGGCAATAGCATCCTCTAGAACGCCATTGTTTTAGGTGTTCCTCTCAGCCTCAGTTCTTCCTCCAACTAATCTAACTCCTCCTACTCCTCTCTGCTTTTCCTACCTTCTGTCCCCACCCCCTCTGCCTATTCCCTCCTGCCAGGAGATGGGCTTCCACATATGAGGTCACTTCCACCCCCTCAAGCTCCTGAACAGGAATCAGGATGGGTGGGTTTGGGTGCAGGTGTGTGTAGCTCAGGTTTGTGTCCCCTCCTTACCTGGAGTGGGATAACACACCTATGGCTTAGGTGCAGTACCTCTGTGGTAACCAGACAACAGGGGCACCATATAGCCTCCCCCACCCCCCATTAAACACAGCATGTCATTGGGCTGGAAAGACAAAACAAAGTATTAAGCAGGTGACATTAAGAACATGCAATTATTTTTCATGATGATGATCAACAATAACGAAAAGATCTTCCCTTTGTGAGAGGTTCCTTTTTCTTAAACGTTACTTTACTATCTAAAAAAAATATATAAAATGCAACAGGACAGTTACTCAAGTCTCTTCCTGTGGTGACACCAGTCCAGTGTGTCACACCACAGGGCTTCCAAGTACTGCTTAGTGATAACCGCCCCAACCCACCTTTACTTCGTCTCTGGGCATGGCTAAAAGGCTCGAGAACATGACTTTACTTGACTCTTCGGCCACATCGACCGTTTATTTTTAGGCCAAACTTTGTGCAGCTGGTGTCAAGTGGAACGGTTCCAGTGCTGCACCTTATTTTGCTGGTCCAGAAACCAACAGAAGGCACCTCATGAGGTTCAACTATATACATTAGAAGTCCTGATGAATATCATTGTCCAATAATCAAATTGTCCTTGGTCAGGGTAATTTACAACTATTTACACAAGGCCTGGCCGGCTAACTAAAATACTATCTCCATTATTTTTTACAGTCCTGGTACCTAGCCAGGTTACTCTTTATTTACGGCATGATACCTATATACAATTATTAACATTTTTAAACATTATCCAAGTAATTAATTAACTAATTATGTACACATAGGCAGTCTTTTTCTTATTTACTTTCATTTCCACGGCAGTACATTTGTGGCTTGGGAACTTCCTATGCCTGGAAGAACTTGCAAGTCTCCTCCATACTCCCTGGACCAGAGTATGCCTGTTTCGCATCCTCACTGACGAGGGGAACACATGTCCACTCCCCAACTGTGCAGTGTGTCCCTGACCCATCTGTTTCTCGCATAATCCTCATCCTCCTTGGACTGGTCAGATACGGTTTCAGTCAGTCGGCCATACCTAGCAGCAGAGGTCGGTGTACTTGGTGTTGGTGCCAGAGCTGAAGCTGTTGACGGTGTTTTAGACTCAGGAACCACACGGTTTTGGGATGGCACCACAGCCGACATCTTTTTTTACGTTAAGGGCATACCACCCACGATGGCCCACGTGTCAAGTGTATTCTACCCAGTCTTCAGCATACAGGTCTCGGCCAGGGGAACCTTTTGGTAGGTGTGATTCAACGTCCCTTCTATTGATTAATATGTTGTTTATCATGTGAGGTTCTCGGATAAAGCTCCACCCCTTGTGGAGGTTAAAGTTCACCACCGACCCTTTTCCGTTCAGGCTGGATGGTGGCCTGGGTCTTGTGGGCTTTTCTTTTTAACTTTAAGTTTGTGTCTTTATAAGCCCTCCACCTAGCCTGGCGTTCCCGGTCTTTTGCTTCCTCCGCCGCTTGTTGCTGCTGGCGGGACTCCTCCTCATGGATTATCTCCAGCAAGTCCCCAACATGGGCCTCTCCAGCATGGGCCTCTCTGGGGAACCTCATCAAAGCATCTCCCCAGTGTACCCAGCGGAAATGGATTTTCTCCACTTGAGGCCTTTTAGCATCAGAAGAGGTCTCAGGCCTCAGTGGAGCCGGTAACTTGTCTCCCGGGTCCATATTTTTTTCCCCAGTCTATGTCTCTCACCACCCAGCCAGGTTTAGGGACTAGAAGGGGATTCACGGACCCGACCAGGGGGCTCTCAGGGGGCTCTCAGCTACAAGGGCAATGGCATTACCTGCTGCTGCTGTTGCTGCTCCAGGACTGGTTTCCTCCGGAGTAGGGTATGGTGGTTGCAGCACAGTCGGTGGCTGGGCTGCCGTCTCCAGCAGGACCTTTCTCCAGTTGATGAGTTCCGCTGTTTGAATCTGGAGAGGCTGCCGGCCCAGCTCCTCCACCTGAAAGGGGCGGGCAAGGACCTTGGTGCCTTTGGCTGACCCGTTCCACAATGGAAGTCTGAATCACTCCCTTTGGCCAGCACATGACATCAATATTTGGCGGCCGCCATTACAAAAGTCTTTCTTAACAGTCTATGGCACACAGGACCCGGTGGTTTCGGGGTTTTTAAATCCTTTCTGTGATGTCAGGTTGCATCAGCTGCAAGGACCAAGGGTTACTAGTTAGCCAGGCTGGTTGATTCTTTGGGAGGTCACAGCGGCTGTGGCCCAGCTACGTGTCCCCAGCCACGCACTTATGGGGGTTATATAGAGGAAATATTGATAGTTTTTTTTGTGACACCACCTGTGGTAGTTGGCAAGGGATGGCCAACGCTTCTTATTTGGGCCTCTGGGGTGGAATGTGCGGCAGCTGGGATGGTGTCACTCCCCACAGGTGGAGTGGGGCCCCAAGGTTGGTGTTATAGTCTATTGGGATGGTGATCGTCAGGGTGCAGTAGGAGAAAGGGTGGGCGTGCAGAATAACAGGAGGATATCTGGGTTGAAGTTCTTGAATTTTTACTCACAGTTCAGTGCTCTAGTCCAGCAGGGGCACCGTGTTCTCTAGGTCATCAGTCTGGTCAACCCCCAGTCAATTCGGGTACACTCCACCAAGACACCCCACTATAAGCCTCTCCAGGTTGACTTCCCACTGTGGCTACTGTTCTCTCCTGCCCTGCATCTTCATGGATAGTGTCCCAAGCAGGTGGCTGCAGGCCTTGTCGAACGACAGGCGATACATCCCCTGACCCTAGGTCTAGCCACCATTTTGCAGAGAGTGTATGGTTATTGGCTATTGAGCCTACTGCTCAGCACCCTCCGGTTTTCTAGCTCAGACATTCAGTGCCGTTGCTAGGTCGGGGCCAGTCCCTCTTGTAACCTAGTTCCTCCAGCAACAACCTAGGGATGGTTGCTGGAACGGGGTCCCTCTGACCAGGATTCCGTGGTGACCTACGCACTGGTCCCACTCCACCGCTGGCAGGAGCCTCTCCTAGAACTTCATTGTCTTAGGTGTTCCTCTCAGCCTCATTTCTCCCTCCAACTAACCTAACTCCTCCTCATCCTCTCTGCTTTTCCTACCTTCTGTCCCCACCCTCTCTGCCTATTCTCTCCTTCCCCACTGCCCCCCGAGGAAGAACAAACGAAACACGTGTCGGGGTTTCTCCCTGACACAGTCCCCAGGCAGCAGGCATCTCTGGTATGAGAACTATTTATTAACCTCTTGTGTCCCTGACATTGGTTCTAGTTGTATGTTTATGATGTTGTAATTTGGCTGTAATCACCTTGGCTGCAACTTATGCAAAAGACTGCAACTGTATTCTCTGTTGGGGGAACTTTACCTTTTATATTAACGTCATTACCATTGAGATGTCTGTTATGTAAAATTCTGGGTCCTGTGTTTGATCTCTCTTTTCACCCTGCACTTTGTCCTTCAAACCCCCCCCCCCTTCCTTTTTCACTGATGCACTTTTTGCTTACTAGCTGTGACAATCACTTGTTTTTCTACAAATAAAACTGGTTGTAACGCATGAAGATGCATCGTGTGACTCTATGTACCTTAAAGACATTTTGGTTCGCTGGTTTTAATATGTGTATATGTCGGTACTCTTACAACAGGTAATGTTGATTCTCTGGTTGTTTATTCTCTCCTCCTGCCAGAAGATGGGGCTCCTCATATGAGGTCACTTTCGCCCCCTCTATCTTCTGGACAGGAATCAGGATGGGTGTTGGGTTCAGGTGTGTGTGTCTTGGGTTTGTGTCCCCTCCTTACCTGGGAGTGGGATACCACACATATGGCTTAGATGCAGTACCTATGTTGAAACCAGACTGCAGGGGCGCCATACACAGAGCATTTTTATTGCATTTTTTGCTGCGTTTTTAAGTGCAGTTTTGTCACAGAGCGACATGTAAATCCTTATGCCAGCAAAGTCAATGAGAATCCAAAGTTTTGTGCACCTGTTGCTTTTTTATTCCTTGCAGATTTGGTGCAGAAATAAATCTGCGGCATGTCAATTCTTGCAACATTTTTTTTACCATAAATCCATGAAAAACACATGGAAAAAATGCAGCAAAATGCATAGTAAAAATGGATTGCATCTTTGGTGCGTTTTTCCTGCGAGGAGATGCAAGACGTTCTGCAACCAAATACTGAATGTGCGCACGATCCGGAGGCACTGTGTCTTGCACCTGTAAGAAATTGTGGGTGAATGCAGAGAGAACACAGTTGTCCTGTGCCCATGATCTGCATTTGGAGCAGGGAGGCTTCTTCCTGCATTCACCCGCAGGAGATCACTTCTGACTCTGCAGCAGTAAATTAACATGCTGCAGAGATGCGGAAGTCCGGAAAACCGCACCGCAGCTGAAATAGCGTTGTGGAAGCGAGAAGTACAGTTAGCATGGGATCTCTAGAAATCCCATCCACTGTACTGGTACTGTACAACACAGCGTTTTGGATGCAGTGCCAACACGCTGCATCTAAAATGCTGCATGCAACGCTTATTTCTTTTTGCTTAAAAGCTTTGATGAATCAGTTTTAGTGTAAAAATCTGTTATAAGAGTTTAAATAGTTCAAAAATATTTTCACAAAATTTGATTTTACTATCCAAAAATAACTAGGTGGGAGGATGCGTTTCAATAAGGGGTTAAATGCTTATTTTCATCTTTTACATTTATGACATATCAACAGGTTATGCCATTAAAGTATGATAGGTGTATGTGAATCCCATCACTCAGACTTTCAGCTATATTAAGAACGAAGTGTCATCATGTGCCACTGTCAAAGCTGCATGTATGCAACTTTCTATATTTCTATGGGACATCCAAAGTACTCAGTTGCTTCGCAAGTTTCAGAACTCCCATAGAAATGAATGATGAAAGTCGCACATGCATGGACACCTTCATTCTTGACCGCATCTTGCAGGGTTTGCTCTTTAGACAAATGCCACTCCAAGCAGTGGAGCCTATATCTATTATGGTGGGTTCACACGCTACGATATCGGGCCGATATCGTAGCCAACGATGCGGGAGCGCGCTTTTTGTGCGCGCTTTTCCCTGCATCGCATCTGAGGTTTACACGTCCCGATATCGGGATACAACGTCCCAACGATGTGTATGCCCACCAACCCAGAAACGACCATTTAACATGGTAGTGAATGGGTGACGTGGTAGTACACATCGTAGTTGGGCTGTCACACAGGACGATCCTGCTCCAACCGGCATCCGATATCGGGCGGTCGAATAGCACGCTCATTCGACCCCCGATATCGTTTTGCCATCGTTCCTGCATCGTATCGGATGTTCATACCGTACAACGCAGGAACGATATCGGCTCCAACTCGCGAACCACGTGACTTTTGGTCGGAGTTGGGTCGGCGTTGGATGCCGATATCGTAGCGTGTAAACCCACCATTAGACATCTATGGCCTATCCTGTTGAAATGTCACAAATATCCCAAACAAAACAACCTCTTTAACCAGTGACGTTCCGCCGATAGCGATAAACTACATTACTGCTATGGGGCTTGTGAGTCTATGGGGCACAGTGCCACTGGCCCCATGCCCCCTGCCCATTCAAACTTATCAGCAATCTGGATGTTGATACAGTTGTAAGGATTGGTGAAAGAGGGAACACTGAAGCTCCTTCCTCCATTGTTCTCCACCAGCCTCGGCGCAGTGGGCATGTTGACATCACTATAGCAAACTCGCTGTGCCAAGATGAGCAAAGTTGCAATCAATCAGTACAATAGTATACCAGAATGGGGGCCATATCCAGGATGAATTTTTGTTATTACAGCTACAAATATCAGAAAATTATTATTTTTTCTCAAAGTGACCCACCATCCGAGTTATGCTTGTTTATTTGGTGAATTTTGACGCACAAAGCTCAAAACGTTGATTATTATCATTGGACTAAAGTAAGAGTTGTGGTAAGACACACATATAGGCACTCGTTGTTTTTCAGATGCTCCTAATTCTGTAAGAGGCTATTTCTGTTTAAAGAGGACCTGTCACCCCCCCAAAGATTTCAATTTAAATGCAGCACTGACTGCAGTATGTCTGCTGCATTCAGACAAGGGTCCCCCATGTGTGTGTGTGGTGTGTACCCACGAGATATAGCATTATAAAAAGTCACTGCATAACGTCAGGAGGGCATTTCCTGTTGCTGGAAGCAGGTCACTTCACGGGGGCTATTCCTGCCCCCTGCCTCATGAGTGTGGATCAATCCTTGCCTGTCCCGCCTCCTGATCTGATGTCAGCACCAGATTCCCACCCTGCTCCGTGTTTTGCTGTATAATTACTGCAGGGTAGGAATCTGGCGCTGCAGTCATCTGTGCCCTGATACCCCCTCACCCCATTGCTGTGTCTCCCCTGGTCCCTTGACCCCCCTTTGGCTGTGATCGTGGCGTGGTTCGGGTTGTAACAGCTTGGCTCCGCTATGAGCAGCAGCTGCTACTGTTAGTAAAACAGCGCAAATTCGGCTGTATTGCAGCTGTACGCTTTTAGCTATGTAAATCTCGCTACGTAGTTTGCATAGCTGAAGTTTACAACATCACTAAGCAACCGGCCAGCGCGCTTGCGCAGTGATGTTGTAAACTTCAGCTACGCAAACTACGTAGCAGACATTCTGCATTCAGCATTTAGATTGAAATCCTTTGGGGGGGTGACAGGTCCTCTTTAATGAATTAGAGGTCTCGTGCTCTACCCCCTCCCCCTCCTCAAGGATGGTGAGACAATTCATGAATTGGGCCCTTTGTTTTTCCTTTGTAAATCCTTTTTCTATGACATTATGTACCATATTTAATTCTTGCGTGTGCTTATTGTATAAGGGAACCGATGAAAAGTAATTACATTTCTCATTCATACATAATTTTCATCTATTTAAGCATTTGGAAATGATCAGATTTATTTTGTTTAAAGTTTAGTTGTATGTAATTTACAGTGATATATAGAGAAAAAAGAACATAGAAATTCACTTTTCTGCCGAGCACATGACAGTTGTTGCTCCAACACGTGGCCTTGTGTGCACTGCACATTAATTATGTCACACTTATTCCGTCTTAAGTCTTTAATTAATATTCATACTGTGTGACTTACATTTTCTATTAATATGCTGGAAAGTAACAGGGAAGCCTTTCATGGGAATGTTTTCATATAATCATGGCATGGAAGGAAATCTTCTGCTGAATAACACATGCAGACCAAAAGTTATGAAAATGTGGAGTCCTGTTTTATTTCACAGGTTTTGAAAATCACGTAGAGCAGAAACAACAGCCCAGAAGCCTCCTCCAGACCTTCCGTGGGGTAAGAACCTTGGTGCATGGCTTGTTCCTAAGTAAACCCAGTTCTATAAACATATTATATCCACGTCTCAGGTTCCTGCTGTCTGTTTATCCGTCGTCTTTTTGTACACAATACATGTACAGTACGTAATAGACTATGTGTAGGTGGATGGGTGAGTGGGTTGGTTATTGGGGTGTTGCCTGCAATCATTTCTTTAAAAGCAAACAAACCTTGGTTATTTATATAGATTACTCATGCTGACTAGTTATTTCTAGGGAAGATTCATCTTTTCTATGGATTCTAAGTCAGCACTAAATTCACTTGGTTGGATATATCTTTACCAGCAGGAATGGTGCAACATATGGAAAGTTGTGGCTGTAAAGATTATTAAAGGGTGTTGATGAGCCCAGAATTGTATGTGTTTTAGCTGCAAAGTATGTAAAGAGAATTAAACAAAATATGTCCACTGGGTACATTTTTCAAATAACAAGTTCTGCCATTGAATGTAAGGGAACCTTATATTTTTAGATAGAAATAATAGCTAACTTCAAAGAATATTTTAACAAAGAAAAAAAAGATTTTATAGCTAGAAATAATGCTTTATTAATAAATAAATACACAAAAAAACTGTGCAAAAGTAGACTTGAGTGTACATGCCTAGTAAGAGCATATTCACACAGACCATCAAGCAGACTAAACCTAAGGAAAAACTGTATACAAAATGGGCAAAAGTCCCCTGCCATGAATAAATAAGTAGAAAGCAAATGCTAGTAAAACACAGGGTACTTAGTACATACGTTTTTGCAAAAAGGTAAAAAGCCATCCCACCAACGTCACGGTGTATTCACTTCGGGACAGTACCTACTCCAACTAAATTAAAAACTGTTCATGTGTCTACTGACCTCAATGTAAACAGGATACAAAGTAACCTGGGGTCCCAAAATGAACACACAGCGATGGGAGGCAAAATAAATGCTCAGCTCAGTAAAAGGAGGGGTGGGGCACTGTCTATCTTCTACTAATACAAGGAGCTGAACGAAATACACAAAAAGGGAGTGCCCCCACCCTTCCTTTTACTGAGTTGAGCATTTATTTTGCCTCCCATTGCTGTGTGTCCATTTTTGGACCGAGGTCACTCTTTATACTGATTTCATTGAGGTCAGTCGACCCATGAACAGGTTTTAAATTAGATAGAGTAGGTACCGTCCCGAAGTAGGTACACCTTGACATTGGTAGGATGGCTTTTTACCTTTTGCAAAAATGTATTTACTGAGTACCCTTTTTTTACTAGCATCTGCTTTTTACTTATTTATACATAGAAGGGGATTATTGCACGTTTTATATACTGTTTTTCCTTAGGTTTAGCTTATTGATACTGAACATATAAAAAATGTAATAAATTAATACATGTAAGATGACACCAGGCAGAGTCTTAGCAACAAAAACAGTGTATATACTTTAATAGAGTCACGATTGATGGACACATACAGTAATAATGTACCTGCACAAAATAAGAAAGTCCTAAGTAATAGACACAATGGTCACAAAACACATGTGCATCTATACATGTAATCACCTCTTCATAGACATATGTCAATAATGCACTTATCCATAATGGATCAGGACTGTTTATTGCTAAAGTAATGCCATACATATATGTTTTTCCACTGTTTGTGGTCCTATTCAACTATATGCACTGTTTATGTTGCTAACATTCTACCTGTAGTTGACTTACTTGTATTGATTTATTTCTTATTTTGTTTATTATCAATAAAGCAATATTTTTAGCTATGAAAACTTTTTCCTTTTGTATTCAAATATGTAAAGAGATTCTATTACAGATTTAGAAATTGATTTTTTTTATATTAAGACACAACTGCATATTATAAATAGAGAATAAACATTGGCACACAAAGAAAAAGCAGAATACAAAATTGCATTTAAGAAAGGTCGATCCTTTATTCATCTGCTCAGGACAGGGTTTGCTAAATACATTGTCCCGAGCATATGAATACAGGATCAACCTTTTGTAAGTGTAACTTTGTATTCCTCTTGTTGTGTGTGTGCCAAGCTTTATTCTCAATTTTTATGACTCTTTTTTTCACCTCTGAGCACCGTAATAGCCGGTCAAGCCAGGCTTATTGCTTTATAATAATTGTATATTAGTTATCAAAAATTCTAACAGTGTAAACAACCATGTTAGCAGTATACTAGTTACTGGTACAGTGTCCAAGAAAATACATTTAAGTCATAAGCAAATGAGGAGTCTTCAGTGCACCCTTGGCATGACCAAGAGTTTGGTGCACCATCATGATTCCTCATTTGAATATTGAGTTCTTTACTAAATTCTGATTGATAGTGCTTGCTTCCCTGAGTGAGTGTGGTTTGAATCTTGCTGGCGGATGCTTCAGCGTAGGCACATGCAATGGCCGTGCACATTCTCCCCACTGTCTCCTTTCTTCTGATGCCACCTACTGCAGAAGTGGACACTGTCAATGCAATGAAGAGGCAATGATGGTGCACCAAATTCTTGGCCTCACCAATGGTGCACTGATGGGTCCTCATTTAACATAAAAGTTATATCAAAACAATAGAGTGCTGCCGCACTACACGTTGAAATAATTGTCACAAATGAGTATGCATAAAATAATCAATAGCTAATGCAATAAGTGCAGAAATGGGCAAGAAAGCACTATTGAGAGGCCATGTGGGGCCCAATCAGTACAAATCAATACTACAATCTGCTGTCACATATTGAAAAGTACACACGCGGTAGATGAAGGTCCCCATAGCAGAGTGAACTATGCAGACCATATGATGAAGCACAATGGAATGGAATGTGAACTTCTTAAAATGGAACTCTGGGGAGATAAAAAATGTTTGTACTGTCCCTGCCCTCCTGCATGGTGAAGCAGAGCTGTCCACTACAGTTCTAGGATCGGTAGATCACATATAAATCAATAAAATCATACCTACTGCTCAGCACTCAATCCTCCCTTCGGGGACAGGGAAATTCAGTCATGCATAGTGCTAAAGTTTCAGGGGACATGAAGCTACTAAGTTGATATGGGGAGGGGAGACCATAGCATTACTTAATCAATCAATTCATTGCTATTCCTCTGCTCCTAGGCTAATACATGACAGTACACACTATTCACCATCATATCATTGTACAGAAAAAGATCACATCGTGTATTTATATCTGCTTGATGACATGATTGCTATTTGAAGGGAGAACATCCCTGTTCATACATTACATAGGATAGTATATCAGGGGCAGGATTGTACTGTGACCATGGGCTGGAATCCTGACCTCTTGTCATGCCCCTGCCATGCCCCCTGCTCATACAGAAGTGTGAGGGGGGCAGGAATGTAAGATGGTCCTGAAGCCCCCAGGGTCCACGCCCCATCTCACCTCCTGCTCTCTGCTGCAACTTTACTGATGTTCTCTGTTCTCGAAGGGAGGGGTGAGATCTGTGGAGCAGATATAATTTTATTGATTTATAAGCAATTAATAAATCCTAGAACTGTAATGCCCTGCTCTACTTCATCATGTAGGAGGGCAGGAACCGTACTAAAATGTTCTCTCCCCGGAGTTCCCCTTTAAATTAGAAATGTAGAGCGTTGCTGTGGCACCCCTGCAGGGGATTGCCACAGGATCCACTGGTGCAAGGAAGGATTTACACCTTGGTACACACAGCACACAACAACTTCCACCCCAGACATTAAGGGGGAGCTCTACTGGCTGCCTTAAGCCAGGTCCCCTTTAAAAGATCCAAGCCTGAGGGGAGGAGTCAGTTAGTTTCAGTTTGTCCAGTTAGTTCCAGTCAGTGAAGAAAGCAGGAGTGAGGAGCTGGTCGCTGGGAAAGATCCAGGCCCAGAACAAGGGAACACTGACCCAGCTGTGCTGCACCCTCGGGAGAGGGTCAGAGGCCAGTGGAGAAATAGGGAATCAAAGAAGGGAACAGATCAAGCTTCCCTTTAGTTCACCCGGACACCAGAGTCCAACGCTGCCAACATCCATTGCAGCAGTAAAAGCCTGGAAGGACCAGGAGGATCAGAACCCCCTCAGGAGACAAGTAAGAGACACTCAAAACTGACCAAGCACAGGACCAGGGGCCAAGGGAAGAATAGGGACCCCGCAGAAGGACCTCATTGTCAGTTATAGAGCAAAGCCCTAGGAGGGGAGAAGGAGCAGCGAGTTCAGTCACAGGCAGGAATTACCCTAAACCACAGTACACAGAGACGGAGGAGGCCTCACAACTCTCTAAGGTGAAGGTCCCGAATTGCACCGGGAACCTGGTTACTTCTCTGGACTGTACCTGTTACCCTGTCACCAATAAAAGGTACCGAAACAAAGACTACTGTGTGTGCATGTGCCTGTGTAACCGCCGCCATCCATCGTGTTAACCGCAGAGACGCTACAACAACTCCCCTCATCCATCCCCGCTGCCCTGTGGTAAAGCTCCACCTGTGGGGAGCTGTACTACACTGAGCTGCACATCCATCACCTCAGCGGCCGGCAGCAGCGCTGGAATACCCATTACCAGGTACCATAGGTGGCGTCACGTAACCAATCCCCTTATCCCCCACCGTCCCCGCCATTGAGGGTCCAGGGCATGGGACCGGGGACCGACCAGCCGTGATCCCTCATCCAAATCGCCATCAGCCCCGGTACCCGAGTACCCCCTACCCTGCCGACCGTCTCATTGCCACCGCTGTGCATATGCTGGTATGTAGAGATTATAAATGTTCAATCCTGTTTGTATAGAGCTGGGAACACTCTTCTCATAGCTATAAAACCAGGTGCTCCATTCGATAACATCCCTGGTAACCAAATGAGGGGAGTGGTAGGAGCGTGAGACGTCACAGTGGCTTTCATAATCAGAATTTCAATAATGGCCAGATTTTGTTTTTTAAAATAGAATTTGGAAATTAAAAGAATATGAAGACTGTTATGGTATTTTATGCATACATATTGGGCATCTATTGTGTTTTACCTAGTAAGCTATACTATTTTATGGAAAAGTAAAATGATATCATTGTATATATGTCACAGATTAAAGTATTTTTTGATCAATGTGTTGCTTAAAGAACAATGTAGCAATGTCATCCATAATCTACACAGCTCAACTGAAATATAACTGAAAACTTTTCATATGGAAAAAAAATGAAGAATTTAATAATATGGTTGCATACATATGCACAACCTTAAACTAATACTTTGTTGAAGTACCCTTTGAAGTTATGACTGCATTCATATTTTTTGGGGGTAAGAGTCTATCATCATCTAGAATTGGCAATCCTTCACCTCTCTTCCTTGCAGTAACACTGTAGGTCTGTCAAATTACGAGGGCATCCTTTTGTTGATTTAGGAGTATGCGTAGGGTCGTTCCTATGCTAAAATTTGAGATTCCTCTTCATCTTCAGCTTTTGAGAAGATGCCTGAAAAATTTGTTGTAAAATTACTTGATGTTTGTAACTGTTTATAATTCCATACACCTTGACTAATGCCCTATTCCAGCTGCTGAAAAACTAAAGAATGCTGCACATCCATGTTTTAGGCCAAGTTCAGACGACCATATAACATGGACAACGCTTGCATTCTAATGCATTGAGAGGCTGGCAGCTCTACTGACTTGAGCATGACAGCTTAATGAACTACTGTGCAGCTGTCAAGGATGGATGAGGGGAGCATGCGGTCACTTTGTGCATTGAAATGCGAGCGTCATCCACGTTATATGGCTGTCTGACCCTGGCTTTACTATGAGTATGGTGTTCTTTTAGTGATGTGCAGTATTGGCTTTGAGCCAAATAGAGCTTTTGCAATTACGGCCAAAACATTCAATCTGTCTTATGCAATCATATGCTTTTTTCAGACCTGATGTATGTTTTGGCAAAACATACCTGGTCTTAGGTGTTTTTCTTTGTGAGAAAAGGCTTTCACTTTATCCCACAGGCCAGGCATAATATAAAAAGAATATGGAAGATTGTTGTTACAGGCAGTACACAACCAGTATATGGTAAGTATATACCGTATATACTCGCGTATAAGCCGAGTTTTTCAGCCCAAAAATTGGGCTGAAAAGTCCCCCCCTCGGCTTATACGCGAGTCATACGGTCCCCCTCAAAGTTTGGCGCCCCCACCTCAGTTTCTGGGCCCCCCGCATGCAGCGCTGCGCTCATACATTACCTGTCTAGCAGCTGTCACCCTCCGGTGGCGGATCGCGGCTCCCGGCTCCGGGCTCCATCTTCCTCGCTGACTTCCTGCTTGTCAGGTGACCGGCCGGCGTCGCGATGACGTCATCGTGCTGAGCCCCGGTCACAAAGCAGGAAGTCAGCGAGGAAGATGGAGCCCGGAGCCGGGAGCCGCGATCCGCCACCGGAGGGTGACAGCTGCTAGACAGGTAATGTATGAGCGCAGCGCTGCATGCGGGGGGGCCCAGAAACTGAGGTGGGGGCGCCAAATTATGAGGGGGGCCCTGCTGGGGCCCTGTATACTACCACTGGGGCTATATACTACCACTGGGGCTGTATACTACCACTACTGGGGCTGCTGTATACTACCACTGGGGCTATATATTACCACTGGGGCTGTATACTACCACTACTGGGGCTGTCTGTATACTACCACTGGGGCTATATACTACCACTGGGGCTGTATACTACCACTGGGGTTATATACTACCACTACTGGGGCTGTCTGTATACTACCACTGGGGCTATATACTACCACTGGGGCTGCTGTATACTACCACTGGGGCTGTATACTACCACTGGGGTTATATACTACCACTACTGGGGCTGTCTGTATACTACCACTGGGGCTATATACTACCACTGGGGCTGTATACTACCACTGGGGCTGTATACTACTACTGGGGCTGTATGTATACTACCACTGGGGCTATATACTACCACTGGGGCTGTATACTACCACTGGGGCTGTATACTACTACTGGGGCTGTATGTATACTACCACTGGGGCTATATACTACCACTGGGGCTGTATACTACTACTGGGGCTGAATATACCACTGGGGCTGCTGTATACTACCACTGGGGCTGTATACTACCACTGGGGCTGTATACTACTACTGGGGCTGCTGTATACTACCACTGGGGCTGTATACTACTACTGGGGCTGTATGTATACTACCACTGGGGCTGTATATACTACTGAGGCTGCGTGTATACTACCACTGGGGCTGCTGCTGTATACTACCACTGGGGCTGCTGTATATACCTCTGGGGCTGCTGTATACTACCACTGGGGCTGCTGCTGTATATACCACTGGGGCTGCTGCTGTAACACTGCTGGGGCCTGTATATACCACTGGGGAGGCTGCTGTATACCACACTGCTGGGGGCTGTATACCTGTGCTGGAGTCCACCCTCGGCTTATACGCGAGTCAATAAGTTTTCCCAGTTTTTGGGGGCAAAAGTAGGGGGGTCGGCTTATACACGGGTCGGCTTATACACGAGTATATACGGTACTAGAAATTCCTGAAGCTCCTTTAATGTTGCTATATGTCTCCTGAAACAATTTTTATTCTATTTCCATCAATTTTTGTTGGGCATCCCGTTCTTGGGCATTTCAATTTTGTGTCTTGATGACTATCTTCACAGTATTCTATGGTATATGCAATGCCTTGGAAATGTATTTGTACACTTCTCCTGACTGATAACTTTTAACAATAAGAACCCTTTGCTGTGTTGTGAAAATCTGTTCCCAGACTATTAGTAGTTAGTACAGCAAATCTTTTTATGGGGTTAATCAGAATCAGTTTAAATGATGGCAACTGTGTAATGATTCCTATTTTACATTTCATTATATGAGATTTATATGAGATTGGCCTTGTTCACACATACAAATCCGTTTTTTAAGCCCTCAAAAAAACGGATCCGTTTTTGTAAGGGTGCCAATAGTGTTCCCTGATGTCCTGGATGTTTTTAGCAAATTTTGGGAATTAGTCGTTTTTTCATGAAAAATGCGTGTGTGTTTATGCATGCATTAACGCAGGTGCCTATATGTGCCATGTGTTAACGCATGCATTTCCCATAGGGCCCCATGTTAAAAAAAATGCATGCAGGCCAAAAACGCTGCTAGCTGCGTTTTTGGGGTGCTTTCAAAAAACGCATGCGTTTTTTTAAAAAAAACGCACACACATGCGTTAATGCATATGCGTTTTTGGCCTTGGAAAAAAAATGTCCAAAATGTTTCCAAAAACGGATTTAAGGCAAAAACGGATGGTATGTGTGAACCTGGCATTGGCTAATTCTGAACACAAACAGATTATTTGAGCTTTGTGACTTTTATATGGGTAGTGTAAGGGTATGTGCACACAGTGCATTTTTGCTGCAGTTTCTGTCTGCGGTTTACCATTGGTTTTATGGTAATGTATGCTAATTTGTTCCTGCAGTTTTGATTCCCAGCAAAACCATTGTGTTTCACAGAAACGCTGTGCCCACACATTGGTTTTGCAAGTGTCAAGAACTGTCAAATCCCTGCATTTTTGGTGTGGATGGGAAAGAATTGACATGCTCTATTTTTCTTGCGTTTTTGGTGCAGTCAATGGAAAAAACGCAGGAAAAACGCAGCATCAAAAACGCAGCAAAAACGCAGTAAAAACGCACAAAAAAAGCGCAAAAAATGCAGGACCTGAAATCAGCAAATCTCCTAGCAAGGACTCTAGGATCCTTGAAACCAGTTCAGGTTTGGCTGCGTTCAGGACTGCTCAAAAAACGTCCTGTGGGCACATACCCTTAAAGGTGTAAAAACTTCTGAAATGATTCTTCTTAGTATGAATTTGTTATATATATATATATATATATATAGGTATATATATAGTGAGGTAGCACTTACTTAGCTTGTTGGGGAACACTCGCTTACTGCACAATTCCAACACACAAGGACAGTCTTCTATAACAGATAGTACATTCCGGTTTATTATCAGACAAAAAATGCTACTCCAGCTTTGAAGCCATTAACCAAGACCACAGTTCACACAAGGAAGTGTACATAGCATATAGTCCTTCACTTCAGGGTATACGTTTGCACACAATTACAAACTGAGCTAAGTTAGCACGCAATGCCCCACTCTGGTTTTACCTGCTCTTGCAGTTTATGAGGGTTCAGACTGGCTCCTGCAGTCTCGCCACCCAAGAGGTCACACACAGGTATCACCCACCAGGTTTTTGGATTTTCTTCGTATCAGAACCTATCATGAGTCTAGATCCTCAGGGCCTCGATTACCACCTGGACTTTCAGGAACTCTAATCAGCTCCACTCAGACCTGCTTGTGTCTTGCCATGTGGACCAAACAGGAAGTCCCATCACTTCTGAACATCCATAAATCCAGCCCATATCATATAAATTTGTAGAACAAATAAGCCCCAGCAAACATTCTGAATTTAGAACACAGCAGACCTCTGACTATGCGATACATATTGGTCATGTACAGTATTGCCGGTATATCTCACTATATATATATATATATATATATATATATATATATATATAATATATGAAAGTAAGATATGACAAAGTAAGATATCACTATATATATCTAAATATGTGAATAGTATATATATGAAAGTAAGATATGACATTTAAAGTAAAATGGAAAAGACATAGAGTGAGGCAGAAGAATAAACCTATATAATATGTCTCTTTTTTCCAGCTTTTAATCAATTCTATATGCAAATATGAGCATATTTCACTAAATTTTGTTTTAACTTTAACAATATGATAAATGGCTTTTGGACGTTTTAATTGGCTGAGCAAATATTTTGATTTATTTACTCATGTCATCTGGAGTATGGCGCTGGCCAAGAAGGCAGAAGAAGTGGGTAAATTGTTACTAGGCAAGGCATGAGGGGAACATAAATTAATGAAGACAGCAAGTTCAGTAATACCAACTAAGGCAAGTTTAATCTGGGACCTACCGGCTTCCAAAAGACACATATAACTCATTTGCTTGTTAACATCTTATTGAACAATATGTAAGATCCCAATTATAGCTGTAAAAAGTGGTTTATGCAGCAAATAGTGCAGGATACCAAATACTCCAACTGTTTTTGAGAAGGCCTTGCTTAATCCCTACAAAGCCACATATAACCCAGCGAATGGAAACAGCTCACGAATGGAAACAACTTCCACGAATGGAAACAACTCATAATATATTTTCTCGTATGTATGCATTTCTTTCACAGTTGCTAGGCAGATTTCCTGGTCCCTGAAGTTTGACCCTAGGTCCCTCCTGTAGTTGGGCATGTAGTTGTTAGCTCCTCTCTTCTTCCCAAGTGTTCAGTTTCTAGCAGCCATTGTCTGGACCTCATGTATACTTCCCTGTAAGAATTATTCTTTTCACCTGCTGCTGCATTGCACTAAATCCAAGATTTTGGAAGACGTCAGCTACTTTTCTCCTAGTCTTTACTACAAGTCAGTGCTGGCTGAGTTGAACTGTATGAGGACGCCTGGAATGTGAGTACAATTGTGACGACATAGACTCTTTCAATGTATAGCATGGGTTAAGTTTCTTAATATTAGCCAGACTATAGAAACTTTTGCTGTTATCTCATGTTTGCTGAGGCATTGTTTCTGCCAGACTCTCTGGAGCCCCTCTGTTGTTCAAAGGTTTGCGTTTATCTCACCCTTTTGTCAGAGAAGGTCGTAACACAAGGAGAAATTAAGTATGCGAGCCTTCAATTGTGTTACTATGTGAATTGCTAGATTCTATGTAAATTACCTGTCTATTCCTCCCTTATGCCAGAAATGAAAGACTACTAGAGATATTATGTATGCGGTTTGAAATCTAACCAATGAGAGCACAATCTTAGTAAACCAATCGTGAAGTTCTCAATGTTCAGACTTGAGTGCTCAGGGTTATAACAAGGATTGATCATTAACCAGGTGGAGACATGCTACATGGCACCTATCTAGAATTTGTGGATTCGATAGGCAGGCCATAACCTGAGGCCTAGGCACTTTGGTGCCGACCTAGGGAATCAGAATCTAGCATTGAATGATAGAATTCGGCTGGGATATCAAAGACTGCATAAGGAAGAAACCCAGGTTGAGACAGTTTGGTCACCTGGCCACAGCAGAATCATGTAATTCCCTGGTGAGCCAGCGGAAGGTGAGACTCTGTTATATTCTGTGTTTTGTTTGGTTATGTATTATATGCCGTTAACTGTTTGGGATCCAATAAAGCCTTAATATTGTGATTCCCTCACCCTGTGTTGTCTGAGTAGTGTTCCACCCATGGATAAAAAGTTTGGGCATACAGTTGGGATGAGCCCTGGTCCATGCTGTCTTTCTAAACGGGGCTGATCCAGCGGACGAGAGCACCCACTGATCCCCGTGTCTCCACAATTGGTGGCAGTGACGAGGTACTACACGCCTGGTTTATTCAGGGAAGCTGCAGAAGACTGATGTTTGTGGACACCGTCCAAGGGCTCAACAACCAGGGAGGCATATAAGCACACCCAACACACCAAAAGTTAGGCATACAGGTTTTGGACACTGACTATGCCCAACCCCACCAGCTCAGCCATGGGATGAGGACCAGAGTGAACATACCACCGCCATAAGAAACTCCTACTACAGGAGCTGTGTCAGTTTGGACAGATCGAATTCAGGGACACTGACACAAAGTCGGATTTGATCCAGAAATTAGTCTGTTTGTATGTCCAGAATGATATGGAGGATGATGAGAACCCCATCGAGAGTGACCAAGAGGATGTAAGCTGTAAGCCATATCATGGATCCAGTGACAATCTGGAAATAAACTGGTCTTAAGTAGCCCGAGCCAAGGAATAGTTGGCCGCATAGGGGCCTGAAGCCTTAATAGAGGAGAATGCTTGTGTTTTGCAATTTGTATTTGGAATTCCAGTCAAGTTATGGCCAGCACCAGCCGCTCGAAAAGGATTATTCTGCTACCCAGAAGAAGCCCCACCAGGACAATAGTATAAAAACAGGGCCTGTGACTTTCCCAATCCACAGCGCTGTTATACATGTGGACGCCTTGGACATAGGGATAAAGATTGTCTTCAAACCTGGGGCCCCAGGCCTGGAGTCCATTTGCCAGCACAGCCAGCCCAGGTCAGTGACGTACAAGTCCCAAGTCTACAAGAAACTGATGTTGTCAACACCCTAGTAAGCCCAGCTATTGCTTCTCCTGACCATTCACCTTGTTCCCAATTATCCATCTTCCTGGTTGAGGGTCAGTGCCCAGACATCCCCCAGGCAGATGTGCAGCTGGACGGGGCGACCGACCAGGGAGAGGGTGAGGTGAAACTTGAGGATAGCGTTGCGTTCCCACACCTGTCATTGTGAAGACTGAGCAGAGAAAGTGTGAGTTGCTTTGGGAGCTAACCAGAAAGCAGTCAGTGTGGAGTTTATAGTCATTGTCCCCACACCTGCTATTGTGGAGACTGACAGTTGAGTCCATGCTGTCTTTCTAGAGGCAGCAGGGCCAGCAGAGGAGAGCACCCATTTACCCCCCCTTGCCCCTACAACAACAGCTAATGATATATAAGAATCTGATGATAACAATGCTTAGAGATTCATAGTGCCATGGAAGAGAGTCAGAACAGTGAAAAGACTTACCTGTTACCAGGAACAGTATACAGCTTGCAATCCAGAGAAAGGATCATCTATCAAACTAATTGTGAAGCCAAAGCATAGCAGCTTGCATAGAGTCTGCAGACACAGCCTGCGCTTCAGCTTATAAATTGCAACATTGTATGTCAATCTTCCTGGCAACAAGGAGCAGAGCCCCTGCCCTTGCATTTCTGTGTACCATGTCTGAGAATAAGAGATCTCATTTATTGCCTGTCCTGAAGCAGCATGGAAAGCACACAGAATTTCACACAGTTTGGAGCGAAAGATCCAAACGCTTAACTAAACCTACATGGAAGGTCAAAGACAATCTAGAAAATGTCAAATGTGTGTTGCTTCCCAACATAACTTCCTACGGCAAAGAGTGCTGAATCAAGTGACCGTATTTCTATGCCTGGCGCTCATGAGTTACCACCAAAGGGAGCCCTGGAACAATTGTACTCAGCATGCCAGTCTTACAAAGACACCTGTGAGAAATATAGCACTGTCCTGGTGAGATTAAATACGCCAGTCTCTAAAGCTGGGGTGGGGAACGTCCGGCGCGCCATATGATCTGATCCAGCTCACCGCCACTCTGCTAATTTTGTGACCACGGGCTCTTTAATCCCTTTGAGGTGCACGCCGGAATTATGTCTGACGTGTAATATGAGCAGTGTGTGAGAGCTCTGTGTGGGAGGAGCGTTCTCCAGCTCCCCTGAAGCCTTTGAAGTGTGCAACTGTAATCAGCTCTTGCCGACACATGTAAGGTCACAATGCCTTATTGCCTTCCACCTCCTCCTACATCAGTAAGCTAATATGTAGGTGACTAAATAAATAAAAGCCATCTGTCCTGTGCAGAATGATGATCTCCGACTGTGTAGGGATGTTGACTGTTAGTAGCAAAAAGGAGCTGCATCCAGCCGCACAGCCAAGGGAGGGGGATAAGAACCATGTTAAGCCATGTTAAAATCATATATGACCACATTGATTTTTATCTAACTTCACTTGGATGGTTGCTGGATACATCTTATTTTTGCTTAAGCCTCGTGTACCGTATGCCTCTGGCCCCGTGTACCCTTGTGCTATATACTATGCCTCAGATCCCATGTACCCGTGTGCTGTGTATTATGCTTCTGGCCCTGTGTACCCATGTGCAGTGAACATCTGGCCCCGTGTAACTGTGTGTTGTATACTATGCCTCTTACCCCATGTACTTGTGTGCTGTATACTATGCATCTAGCCCTGTGTACTCGTGTGCAGTGTACATCTGGCCCCATGTACCCGTGTGTTGTATACTATGCCTCTGGCCCCGTTTACCCTTGTTCTGTGTACTATGCTTCTGACCCCGTTTACCCTTGTGCTGTATACTATGCCTCTGGCCCCAATTACTCGTGTGCAGTATATTATGCCTCTGGCCCCGTTTACCCTTGTGCTCTGTACTATGCTTCTGGCCCCGTTTACCCACGTGCTGCATACTATGCCTCTAGCCCTGTGTAGCCATGTGCAGTATACATCAGGCCCCATGTACCACCCAGGTGCTGTATTCCTCAGGCTATGTGTTCGCTAATGAATGTGTGTGCTTACCAGCATGACATGAGGACACACTTTGTAGTTGGGGTCAGTGCAACATGCGCTCCGGTCCCACAAACGTAATGCAGCTGCCACTGGTCCAAAGTACTGTATGTGCCCCCAGTACAGTATGTGTCCCCAAGGAAGTCTGTGCCCCCCAGTGTTTTAGATTTCCTCCAATGCTGTATGTGCCCCCAATGATGTATTTACCCTGCAGTGCTGCCTCTGCTCCCTATTGCTGTATGTGCCCCACTCTGCTCTATATGCCACCAGCATCTCCTGTGATTTATATTCGCCCGCCCCTCCTGTAATGTATATGCCCCCAACTGCTCCTGTGATATCTATGCCCCCCAGCCCCTCCTGTGATATCTATGCCCCCAGCTCCTCCTGTGATATCTATGCCCTCCAGTCCCTCCTGTGTTGTCTATGCCCCCCAACCCCTCCTGTGATATCTATGCCCCCCAGCTCCTCCTGTGATGTCTATGCCCCCCAGCTCCTACTGTGATGTCTATGCTCCTTAGCCCCTGTGATGTATATGCCCCAGAGCCTCCTGTGATGTGTATGCCACAGCCCCTCTTGTGATCTATATGCCCCAGCCCCTCTTGTGATCTATATCCCCCAGCCCCTCTTGTGATCTATATGCCCCTGCCCCTCCTGTGATCTATATCCCCAGTCCCTCTTGTGATCTATATTCTCCAACCCCTCTTGTGATCTATATGCTCCAGCCCCTCTTGTGATCTATATGCCTCAGCCCCTCTTGTGATCTATATGCCCAAGCTCCTCTTGCGATCTATAAGCCTCTGTCTCTCTTGTGATGCATATGCCCCCACCCCTTTCGTAATCTATATGCCTCTGTCCCTCCTGTGATGTATATGCCCCCCTTTTCTCCAGTGATGTATATACAGCAGTCCCAGTGTCTATGTGATGTATATGAGTTACAAAAATTACCGTATTATCACAAAGAGTAGAATGCGTTCCAGGACGACATAAACCTGGAAAGGCAGATGTGAGCAGCAACAAGATCAGTATCATTGAACATCACAGCCGAACCAAAGAGCAGCAGCACCAGACACCACATTAGACGTGAGTTAAATTTTTACATAGTCTGGTAATTTTAAAGGTGATAATTTTGTGTGGCCCCCGAAGGTTGGTAGAAATTTCCAAATGACCCTCGATAGGAAAAAGGTTCCCCACCCCTGCTCTAAAGGAACTCCAGGACTTACAACAGCTCAATGCTGAATGAGACTGCACTGTGCATGACATCGTGAACAAAACGGAAGCAAAATCGTGCAAATGTCAGAAGTGTCATCTCACATATTCAGGTCCGCTAATAGCTAAAAGCACTCACTCAAATCAAGCTCATCAAGGTACTCGACCCTCAGTGAGCAGCTCATAAGAGCATGTGCCGAAGCAGAAACTACGAAGCAGAAACTAAGAAAGTAGTTTGCCCAAAGGAAGGCTGACATGGAAGCTGAATCTGTATGCAAAAAGGCAGACATGGAAGCTGAATCTGCATGCAAAAAGGCAGACATGGAAGAAACATCTGCACACAAGAAGGCAGACATGGAAGCAGAATCTGCACCCGAGAAAGTAGACATGGAAGCTAAATCTGCACGTAAGAAAGCGAAAATTGAAGTCCTACATAAGGCATGCGAACATGCGACAGGCATGGCAAAGCTAAAGGTTTTTGAACAAGTTCTAGGTGGGAGTCAAAGGGGCAGCATCAGTTTGTGTTAACTCGACTCAGAAGACTCCCTTAAGGGTACAAGAGACTATATACTGAGCCAAGGCAACAAACCGCTGACTGCCGCCAACATTCTTTTCAGTACCATCACTTCCCCAGCGCATCAAGACGCTGATATGCCTGCAGCTCCCAGCTTTCAAGGTTAGTCCAATGCACTGCCAACATTCAAATCCAAACCTCTTTCATGCTTCAACACGCAGCTAGATCCTGCACCTCAGCAAACAGCATATGCCAACATCTATATGCAACCTAACATGCTGGCAAGACACTGTGCTTCTGACAACTGCATAGCTCCAGTTCTGCGTTAGACAAACACTGTATATACCAAACCAGTTGCTGGTCTAAACACCTATGCCACTCCATACTTTCCCACATTTCAGAACCAAGAAGCTATGACCCACGCAAACAGCTCTACTCAGCCAGCAAACGTCCCCCCAAGGTCTGTAAGAACAGACATGTCTGACTTTGCGAGGTACATGATTTGCTGAGAACTCACCAACACCGGTCTCACAAGGTGCGACGACCAACCCAAAAACTACAGAGGGTAGAAATGCGCCTTTAAAACTGCAACTAGTGACCTCGGCATTACTGCTACCGAAGAGCTGGACCTGCTGATCAGTTGGCTGGGTCCACGATCTACAGAGTGAATCAAGAGACTCAGATCCATTTACATCAGCAATCCAGCAGCTGGTCTCGCAACCACATGGGACAGACTATAGAAAGTTTACGGCAGTCCTGAAGCCATAGAAGACGCACTGTTCAAACAACTACAAGACTTTCGTAAAATATCCGACAAGGATTCTTCAAAATTCCAGGAGCTCAGTGACCTGCTGTCCAAACTCCAGCTGGCCAAGACAGACACAAATCTACCTGGTCTCAACTACCAGGACACCACTTGTGGGGTGAAACCCATAGTCGCCAAGTTACCATACAACATACAAGAAAAGTGGACCATACGAGGGTCAAATTACAAAAGACAATACCAAGTCTCTTTCCCTCTGTTCTCCTACTTCTGTAACTTTATCAAGGAGATTGCAGAATCCAAAACCGACCCCAGCTTCTGCTACGAAGAACCTGGTAGTTCTGTGCTGTCTTCTAAATATGAGCGTTCACTCTCCTATGACAGAAATTACAGAAGTCTGGTGTCTGCAAAAAAGACCGACGTTTTGCCTACACCGGACATCAGTGCCAGACAAGGGCAAAGAAGGTGAGAAGGTGGAAAATCCGAACCGCCAGTGCCCTATTCATAAGCTGCCATATGCCCTGAAGAAGTGCATTGGCTTATGGAAGAAATCACTTCAGGAGTGTAAGGAGCTTCTGCCGAAGTTTGGAGTATACTTCAGGTGTTGTGCCTCTACCGAACAGCTCGCTAAGGATTGTGTCATCGCCATCAAGTGTCTAGAGTGCGACAGCGAAGACAACATACAAGTACTCTATCCATCTCAACCTGACTCTGCATCTACACCTTCTTCCACCATAAACCATGGCGAGGAGAATACAGACCAAATGAAAAGTCATCTCGCGATATCCACCTCATGCACCAAGGTTTGCGGAAAAGATCTTCGAGACAAGTCCTGCGCAAAGATTTGCCTGGCAAAGGTGTATCCCAAATGTCACACAAAGGAGGCAGTCAAGGTGTATGTCAGCCTGGATGATCAGAGCAACAGATCACTGGCCAAATCAGAACTTTTGAACTTGTTTGGCCTAAAGGGAAACGCTTATCCTTACACCTTGGGCACCTGCAGCGGTGTCATTGAAGCCTCTGGGAGAAGGGTCAGTGGCCTCATAATAACAGCTCTTGAGAACGCCATGGAGATACCACTACCCACACTCGTAACGTGCAACCAAATACCATTCAACATGGAAGAAATCCCAACGTCAAAAGATGCTTTTCATCATACTCACCTCAGGACCATAGCCAATGAGATACCAGCCCTGGACAACAATGCAGACATTTTAATTCTCCTCAGCAGAGATATTCTATAGCTGCCTAAGGTGCGTCAGCTAATCAATGGACCACACAATGCAGCGTTCACACGGTACCTCGATCTAGGCTGGATCATCATTGTCAACGTCTGTATTGATAAGTTGAAGAAACCAAACAGAATTTCCTCCTACAAAAACTCTTATCACGTCAGATGATCACGGCATGTCCCTTCTGCCATACCCATATTACTACTGGGTAAAGGAAAAGTCAAATGACACTATCTGGCGACAGCAATCAACCAACAGCATGAACACACTTCATCCTCAAGATGATATCTTCTAGTCAATAACACTCAGCCCTACAACCAAGGTCAACAACTCTCCACCTGCAAGGAAAGATAAGGCGATCATGAGGGATGCAACTGCAAGCAACTGCAAGGTTCCCATCCTGTGATGCTTATCACCATCACATGCCTGGCCAGACCAAAGCGATGCTGGACTCCAGTGCTCAGAGTCTCTTTCTCAATGGCTTACCCCTTAGTAAAGATGCTAGTATTCTCCCCACGCAATGCAGCCTCAGCACACTACGGGATTTCGAACTAGTCATGTTCATTTCCCAAGTATCAATCTGCAACGAACTTTCTATGAAACAAGGAGTCTTGCTTGTTAAAAACAGCATCCACGATCCTCTTGGGCTCAAGACACCCATCACAGTTCAAGTCAGGATATCACATAGACAGCCTGCTACTCAGAACACTGAAAGGGACACTACGTTGCCATCTCGAAACAACAAAGGTGGGAGATGGGGAAGAAGTTTCCAAAGGCTTTACTGCAACTTCAACTGAGACCCTGCGACTGAGACCCTGAACTATCCCAACGGCCTTCGGGTGTCGGGTGATCGCTGTGTGATTGCTGGTAAATCTACCTGTCTGGTATCTCACCAGTGATCACATAGCAATGTTCCAGCAATGCCGGCCAGGTTGGATTGTTGGTGGGATCGCTGGAACATCGCTATGTGTAACGGGGCCTTAAGATGTATGGACAGCAGAACACAAAGAATTGAGAATTGCAGTTGCTATTCAATGCCGATAAAAAAAAAAATTTTCCTTTTATTGGAGAAATAAATAGGTATAATAGTAATTGTAATTGTGTAAATCATTAATGTATTGCATAGCTCACACATCCTAATATGAAGCCCAATGAAACTGAGTTGGCCAAGTCATATGCAAATATGAAAGAACGGCAGATTATTCTGCACAATTATCATGTCAGAATTCTCATCACTTTCACGGCTTCTTGGCACACATTAGTGTATAGGCCAGACAACTAAACCATAATTATTCTGAACGTCCTAATCAGTTGCAAACCATTTAAAAGCATTTAGCCATAAGTCAGTCTGGAGCAAAACATGATAGAAAACCACTAATTGTCCAGTGATTCATTTTCCCTCTAGGTATTTTCTCGGTAAAGACTTTACAGGTTTGATTAGAAACATTATTTATAGATGTAGTCTCTGCATTTAGATACTGATTGTGTTACTGCACCTATTACTAAAACAGATATTGACCCTTTCACCCTCCTGCCTGTTTTGATCTCCCTGACCTGGTAATTTTTGCCATTCTGCCCAGTGTCACTTTATGAGGTTATAACTCTGGAACGCTTGTACGGATCCCCATGATTCTGAGAGTGTTTTCTCGTGACAAATTGGAGTTCATGTAACTGGTTTCACACTGCAGTTTTTTCCCTGATCAGGTTCGATCAGGTTTGTGTGCCAAAACCAAGAGTGTCTGCAAAACCTAGAATAGGTGTCAATCTTTCAATTATAGTTTTTCTCTGCTGGTTCCTCTCCTGGTTTTGGCACACAAACCTGATCGAATCTGATTAGGGAAAAATCGGCAGTGTGAAACCAGCCTAGTTGTTAAATTAGGTCGATGAATTTCGCATTTCTTTTAAAAAAAAAATAAACAAATTGGCAAAACTTTAAAAAATTTCGCAATTTAAAACTTGTGATTTTTATTCTGTTAAACACGAGAGTTTTATCACACAAAATAGTTAATAAATAACATTTTCCACATGTCTACTTTACATCAGTACAATTTTGGGAACAATTTTTTTTGTTAAGAAGTTAGAAGGTTTCAAAGTTCATCAGCAATTTGTCATTTTCCAAACAAAATTTACAACGCCACTTTTTTTTATCGACCACATCACATTTGAAGTCCCTTTGAGTGGCCTATATGACAGAAAACACCCAAAAGTAACACCATTCCAAAAACTGCACCCCTTAAGCTACTCAAAACAACATTCAAGAAAATTATGAACCCTTCTGGTGCTTCATAGGAACTAAAGCAATGTGGAAGGAAAAAATGAACATTTTACTTTTTCCAAACGAAAATTTTACTTTAGCCTCAAATATTGCATTTTCACAAGGGTAACATGAGAAAATAGACCCTATTGTTGATCAATTTCTCCCGAGTACGCCAATACTCCATATGTTGTCAAAAATCACTGTTTGCACGGTACGGCTCAGAAGTGAAGGAGCAACATTTGACTTTTTGAATGGAAAACAAATTGGGATCGTTAGGGGACCCTATGTCATGTTTGCAGAGCCCCAGATATGCCTAAACAGTGGAAAGCCCTCACAAGTAACCCAATATTTAAAACTAAACCCCTTAAGGTACCTTCACACGCGGCAATATTGCTAGGCAATTTCACTGGCAATTTGCTGGTTGCAGTGAAATCATGGACACATTGCTTTATTTGTACACAGCAACAAAATAGAACAATGTGTCTATGATTTCACTGCAAACAGCAAATTGCCAGTGAAATTGCCTAGCAATATTGCCACGTGTGAATGTACCTTAACAGCATTTAAGTAGATGTGCGGTGAGCACTTTTAACCCCCGGGTGATTCACAGAATTTTATAATGTTGCGCCGTGAAGATTAAAAAATAATTTTATTTCACAAAAATGTTTAGCCTCAATTTTTTCATTTTCACAAAGGCAACAGGACAAAATGGATCCTAAAATTTGTTGTGCAAGTTGAGCTCCCCCCAAGTGACCCCATATTGGAAATTAGACCCCCCCCCCCAAGGAACTTATCTAGATGCATGGTGAAGATTTGTGAAGTCTCGCGAGACTCGGTCACAGGTGTGCTTGCATTGAGCATGGAGACCCGTGCCACTGCGTAGGCACAAGAGCAGTGTGACGTGCACAAGAGGGGCGGCCTTTACACAGGAGCGAGGCGTGCATTTCAAACAGCAGGGCGGCGAGGACCAGATTGAGAAGAACCTCCCAGACCATTTTTAGCTTATTTCCATATGCAGGGGGACTACTGGGCATTTAGAAGGGTCACAGGAACCCCAAACACAGCATATATAGGGTGGTGGGCAGGGGTTAGAATGGCCAAAGGGGGTGACGGGTTCCCTTTAAATTGATATTACTACAATACTAGTGATGTCTAAGAATTTGAGAGTTTTTTGGATGACCTGTAAGGTTGGTTTCACATTTGCTTTCAGATGTGATCAGGCTGAAAACGCGTCTGACCACATCTGGGTTTGTTTGTTTAACTGTATGCAACAGCAGAGGTTTTTTGCCTGATCACTCTGATCAGACATAATACTGCTGTGGTTGCATCTGTTTTTTTGCCTGATCCGTTGGAAAGTTGAAACTTTTCATAGGACTCGACTAATGGGAGGGTGTTGGGAGGGGCTGAAAAAGCTGTGCATGCTCAGTGTTAAACCCAGATCCAGCCAGGCCAGATCCAGCTCCATTAAAGACCATTCTATTTTTGGCCGCAGTGCATGGCATCCGGTGACATCAGGCTTGTTAACGAGACGCAACATTGCAACTTTGTCCGTCCGGGGAGGAAGTAAAAAAAACCTCATTTGTTAGGATCCAGCACAAACCTTATGCCACCGCATGTGCCTGTATCCCCATTCTAAGTCAATGAAGACATGCTTGATGATGTAGCATCAGGTTTTGGTTAGATTAGGATCCTGGCTAGAAAAATGCAAGTGTGAAACCACCCTAAGGCTGGCTTCAGACTTGCAGATGCATCTGCAGCGTTTTGCAGATGCATCTGCAAGCATCTGCATGCAGACCGCGGCTCCTATGTTTATAATGGAGCGCACGGCAGTCTGCAGATGCTTGCAGACCGCCGTGCGCTCTCATTGCCCGCCATTAGTGATCTGTGCGCACGCGGATGCCTGCGCACAAATCACACACTCCCGCCCGCACCATGGACGCGAGATGTTAATTAATTATGTTATTCTGTCTACAACTCCAGGCTGCTGAAATTATGAAGCTATGCTCAGCAAGGAGAGAGGGAGAGAAAGAGATAGAAATGATTTCAGAACATTTAAAGGAAAGGTTGATTTAAGGGTGGTGGACCCAGCGCTGACTGATGTAACTACACTAGCACCACCCTTAAATCAAACTTTAATAATATCAAGACACTAGAGCACAGGTGTACTTAGGACCTCCTAGCAGCAAAACTATTGTGGGTACCCCCATCTCAACCCTTTGGGTAACCCCTGAGTGGGGAAACCAGCTTGCTCCATTGTAAAAAACTATATATAATTTAAAGGAAAGGTGTCATACAAAAAAAAAAAATTTCAACAATTGCAAAAATGTAAAGTATTAATGGTTTGATTTGTTTTTCCAATAGTATCATTTATTAATGGAGTCAAATATGAAAATAATTTAAAAAGTTTTGATATGTTCCACTTTGAAACGCTAGGGAGAGCAGCTGCTGAAATTTGACATGAAATCCTACAGTACAGCTGGCATGCATTACGACTGCTGAAAATGTAGGCTGGATTTGCTCTATGTGTGTGATGTCTCCTCCAGCCCTCCCTTCTGGGTGTTTATAAATGGATAAGAGATAATGAAGTTTAGGATCACCCATGGTGAGGAGCCATTTTGTTGTAGACACAAAGTGATACCAACACACAACTACATGCAGATCCTTATGCTGCAAAGTCTGATATTAGAGTGCCAGCTATGCGGACCCGGCCTGGATATACAGGAGTTGACAATACAGAGAGGCCATTGTAGAATGATATTAGAGTGTCAGCTCTGCAGTCCAGGCCTGGACTGAATATAGTCCTTGTTGTCTTACTATTTATTTTGTATGTAATGTATTTCAATGTTTCAGTTTTATTTAGTAATTAGTATTGTCACTATTGATACAAACGTAAAGGGTCACCAGTCATGTGACAGCTTATGTTATGGAATAGGCATCAGTGTCATGTAACAGCAGAATAGTGACTGCAGCTTTGAAGGTGACTGGAGGATAAGACATGATATAACAGCAAAATAGTGACTGCAGCTCTGTAGGTGACTGGAGGATAAGACACAATGTAAATGCAGAATAGTGACTACAGCTCTGGAGGATAAGACACAATGTAACAGAAGAATAGTGACTGCAGCTCTGGAGGATAAGACACAATTTAACAGCAGAATAGTGACTGCAGCTCTGGAGGTGACTGGAGTATAAGACAAGATGTAATAGCAGAATAGCGACTGCAGCTCTGGAGGTGACTGGAGTATAAGACAAGATGTAATAGCAGAACAGTGACTGTAGCTCTGGAGGTGACTGGAGGATAAGACAAGGTGCGATAGCAGAATAGTGACTGCAGTTCTAGAGGTGACTGTCTTTTTCCACATATGGGCTCTTCCCCCTGCATGCTTTCCCTATATGGGCTCTACCTCCTGCATGTCTCTCTTCTCATATGGGCTCTACTCCACAGTGTGTGTCTTTCTCCCCTTATGGGCTTTTCCCCCGGCGTGCTCTTCCATTATGGGCACTCTCCCCTGTGTGTCTCTCTCCCCATATGAGTTCTACCCCTGTGTGAGTCTCTCTCCCCATATGGGATCTCTCCCCGCGTGTCTCTCTCCTCATATGGGCTCACCCCCTGTGTGTCTCTCTCCCCATATGGGCTCTTTCCACTGCATGCTCTCCTAATATGGGCTCTTCCCCATGTGTGTCTCCCCATATGGGCTCTCCCCCCTGCGTGTCTCTCTCCCTTACAGGCTCTACTCCCTGTGTGCGTCTCTCTCCCCATATGGGCTCTTCCCACATGGGTTCCCCCACCCGCATGTCCCTCTCCCCATATGGGCTCTTCTGCCTGTGTGCTCTCCCTATAAAGGCTTTTCCCCCGCGTGTCTCTCTCCCTATATGGGCTCTACCCCTATGAGAGTCTCTCTCCCCTTATGGGCTCTTCCCCCTGTGTGCTCTCCCCATATGGGCTCCCCCTGCATGTCTCTCTCCCCATATGGGCTTTTTCCATTTTGCAATGGTTGCAAGGGCCTGGGATACTCGACCATCCGGGATCGGTCTACGGGAGGTCACTGTGGCTATCCTGGTGGTCGTGGCTCTAACCGAGCATGGAATGGGGCTATTTACAGGGGATTAAAGTCTTTTGTGATCCCACCTGTGGTGTCTGGTCAGGAATTATAAGAGCTGCTTGTGTACACCACAGGGGATTAGGTGTTGTGGTTTAGGTGAAACACTGCCTACAGGCGGAGCGAGCCCCCAGGGTTTGGTATGAAAGTCTATGTGGATGATGGTGTTAGTTGTGCAGGAAGGTGCAGAAGTGTATAGACACAGGGGATGCAGTTGATACCAGGTTCTTTTACTGTAGTTCTCTTCAAAGCAGACCCAGGCTGGTACCGTGCTCTTCCAGCTTGCAGCTTGGCCAGCTCTCAGATGATCCAGGAACACTCTGCTGAGACACCCTTTATAAGCCTTCCTTTGCTGCCCTGTCTGCGCTGATCTTCTCTCTCTCTCCTGTCCTGCGCCTTCATGCTATTAGTCCAGGGCAGACGACTGCGGGTCTTGTCGAGTGATGGCTAGCAAACCCTCTAGACCCCCTGTAGTCACTGTGCCTGGGAGTGTACACGGGGTTGGCCACTGATCATGCAGACTAGTATCCTCCGGTATCCTGATGTGAACGTGCAGTCTTACACCAGATTGGGGCTGGTACCTGTCTGGGGCCACAAGGGACTAGGTACTCAGGTCTCGGGTGGTCGGGTGCAGGGATGTCACGGGTGGTCCGTGCCCGAGCCTGTGCCTTTGTGGGTTGATTCAAAAAGGAATTATCACTTTCCATATATGGACGGCAATTCAAAAAATTTATGCCATAGGGTCATAAACCCAGATTAGATCCGGGTAAACTGAGGAGAGGCAAGAGACCCAAGAAACCACAAAAGCCAAGTGGCCCACATACATCTCTCGGGTTCACTAAAGGCGAATCAGATTACACTGATGACGGTGGGAGAATGTCAGCTACTGTGAATACTTCTTTTTTAGGCAAAGATGGACCCAGAGCCACCCCACGTGTCTCTCTCCACATATGGGCTCTACTCCCCTGTGTGTGTCTCTCTCCCAATATGGGCTCTTCCCCCTGAATGCTCTCCCCATCCCATGTTCAGAGCACAGTGTGTGATGATCACACTCCTATGCTCTGATCACTGCAGGCTCGTGGGGAGCACTATTTAGCATCGCTAATCAGCGCTCCCCACCAATACTTGCCTCACACCAGACCTCCGATGCCTGCGCTGCTCATCTCTCCCTGCCGCCTCCCATCCTCGGTCCCCTCCTATAACTGCACAGCTCACACTGAGCCGATCAGTTATAGGGGGAAAGTGGAGATCACAGAATACACTGTGGGCTCCATAAAGATGGCCCCCGATCTCCTCCCTCTGCTGTGATCTGGACAGCCCAGGTGTGTACCTAGATTACAGCTGGACGGCAGCCCAATTCAATGTATAGGGTTGCAGCCAACCACTGACTCCAATGCCCAGGGCTGCCATATTGGCAGAGTGTAAGTGTCGTGCAGCGACTCTTACACCTCTGCAAAGTAAAATGGCAGCCCCCAGTGGCTGCAAAAATAATTACTAATAAAAAAAATTAAAGTTTAAAAAGTTAATTTTGTATTAAAAATAGTTGTTTGTATAAACATTCATTTTTAATACAAAAAAAATTTGCCACACCTTCTCTTTAAGGCAGAATGCATTTTTGGAAAACCTGCCAAAAACCGCACCAAAAATGCATGAACACACATGCATTTTAGCAGCATTTTTTAAAGGTTACAATGGGGTGAATAGACAGAAAAGCTACTACGGTATATGATTGACATGCTGCTTCTTTTTTCTGCATTAAAATCTGCAACAAAACTGCCAGGGGAAATTACATATGGCACATTACATATAATTCTCATAGACTTTGCTGACTTTCGGATACACATGCTAATTTTGATGCAGATTCTGAAAACCTGCGTTAAATAACGCATAAAAAAACACCGGAAAAGCTCTGTGGGCATATAGATTAACTAGCTTCACATTTTTTATTGGAGCACAGGATCTTCAAGCTATGTCTATGTTAATTACATCTGTCAATCATAATATACTAAACAGCTGACAAATATGTTAACATTACTGCTCCTTTGTGCCTCCCGCTGCCTCCTACTTCCTTAATAATGAGTGAGGGACATTGTTTTATGTTATTGTATATATTAGAGAAAGTCACAGAGAAGAAGTGAGGAGAGTTTGGAAGCATTTTGCCTATGAGCATGAGTCCACTGTATTTTTATCCAACTCTTACATAAACTCTGGAATATATATTGTGCTATTTGGTTTATTAGTTTAGTAAATCTGGCTTCATAGAAAGTCGTCCTAACAAAGAGCTTCATATAGACTGATAGTGGGCTGACTGATGGATTCTCAGTTAACTCATTCTGCATTTACTATGCCACACAGAGGTTACAGAAGTAAAATGATGCAACATTTAAAATGATAAATGTAAAAAAATAAAAAATTTTACCCCAAAGTACATATTTAAAAGGAACCTGTCAGCTCGTTTTTACCCCCAAATCTATCACTACCTGTCCCTGCACCTTCCTAGTACATCCCTAACCATCCCTGTCTGACTCTCCTGTAATGTTTGCAAAAAATGAGTTTGATACTTACAGCTCCGTATGGTAATTAGTCCGGGCGATGCCCACCAGGGCTGTCGGGTACTCAGTAACCGGGCCAATCGGTTCGGTGGGAGGTCAAGGTGGCTGTGACCTGGCTCTGTGGTCCTGGGCGTGCAGTAAAAGGGGATTATTTACAGGGGATAGTTTGTGACGCCACCTGTGGTACTTGGCCAGGGGTGGCCGATGCTGTAGGATATAACCGCTGGGGTAGATGGTAGTGCAGCCGGGATCGTAAGGCTCCCCAAAGGTGGAGCTGGGACCCAGGGATGGTGTGAATGGTATATAGTGGTGGTGATGATCGTTGGGGTGCAGGATTGAGGGCGCAGGTAATAATTGAAGGACACAAAAGGGTGCAGTTTCCATTACCTTTACTCAGTAGATGTTATTGCAGTCCGAGGTACTGGTTACAGGAATTACAAGGGATCCAGACGGCCTGGAAGTATTTGGGGATCCACCTCACCAGGTGGGATTGGAGGCCATCTTGTAGCAACGCTGCGGCCCCTCTTCTGTTTGATGGTTCTGACCCGTATGGCAGGCAGCACAAGCCTCTCTCTTGTGCCACCTTGCTGAAGGTAGCTCCAGGCTCTTGGTACGCTGCTGTGCAGCCAGGTGTTTGGTGCGGCCAGAAGAATTGCAGTCTCCTGCCATCCAGATATGGCTGCCGGGGCGTGCAGCACCCGCACAGCCAAGGACTTTGGTGTCGGTTTCTTAGTGCTCTGCTCCAGGTGAGCTCAGTTGCAGCTCACTCCCCAGAGCCCTCTCCTCTACTCTTCCTCTTAGGCTTTTTCTCCTAACCCAACCATCTAAATTTATAGGGCAGCTCCCTGAAACTGGGTTCCAGAGCTCCCCCTACAGGCCTGGAGTTAGGAATTGTGCTGCATGTTACTGCTACCTAGTGTGGGGACCTCCTCCTGCTTCCAGGTATGACATCACCCCCTGTGAGGGACGCAATACCACTGTGGCAATTTGATCACTGGGGTGCCACATCTTTGTGACTACATATGTAGTCACACAGGGCGTTTTCCATGGCTGCATTCTCCCCCCCCTCACTGCTGGTATTGACCCACCCAGGGGTCTTTGGGGACTCGTATCCGGGCGTTTACTGTAAGGGGATGTCACTGGTGGCCTGCCCAGATCCGTAACCCTGGGGTCACTTGTTAAAAGGAGAAATATAATAAAAGGAATAAAAAAAGTATTGTGACGCCACCTGTGGTATCTGGTGAAGGCAGCAGAGCTGCTGCAGACCTCCGGGGATGATGGACGGGCAGCTTTGGTAGTACTGCTCCCCACAGGCTGAGCAGGGTCCCTGGGGCAGTGATGAGGTGACGGGGATTTGTACAGGGAGGCAGTTAGGCAGCTGTCCTGCTGCTACAGTCTCTGAGCCAGACAGGTTCAGGGATGGAAAAACAGACACACACACTGGGAATCGTTTCTGTACATTTACTGGAGTTATGGCAGGCACTGTCCACGGTACACTCCAGGTGGTCGGGAAGCACTTCTGGATTTCTACAGTGAGTGTTGGATAAGGCCTCCTTGTGTCTTTTCCCTCGATGAAGTCCCCTGACCTGTGTAGAACTAGGTCTGACCTCCTCTGTGTCTCTCTTTCTCTCACCCGTGTCATGGTGTCGAGAACGTTTGTGTGGGCTACCGCTACAACTTCTCCTGCAGTCCCTGGCTTCCCTGTTGGTTCTGTTTCGGGTGTCCAGGAGACTGGAGTCTCCTCTGTGAACTGGTGTTTTCTGCTAGGCTTGATGTTCTCCTGCAGACTCAAACTCCGGTGTCCGTGTTGCTTCCTGGGGTGAATCGGTATGGCTCCTCTGACCCCAGTCTGCTCCTTAACTCTGTCTTTCTCATGCCTTGCCTTCGACCTCACTCTCAGGCCCTCACACTGGCTAGGTTGGTCTACTGGCTCGGGCCTAGTACAGCTACGACACAAGAGGACGTCTTTGCAGTTCTCCTAGCGACTGCACACTCGGTATAACTCCACCCCCAGCACTAGTATTTATAGGGGATCTTGCTTAAAGGCAGCAAGTGGAGCTCCCCCTACTGTTCTGGGGTGAAAGGTGTTGGGTGTATGTGTGTTACCTGTTGTGGAAAAGCATCCATGCCATAGGTGGTCCTTTGGCTACCTGTAATGGCACCCAGTTGGCGCGATCATTCAGTCAGGAGCATGCTCCCGATTCAAAATTCTTGCTCCTCCTTCCGAGTATGACGTGACCATTTATACAGAATGGGGCCATATATACCAGGATGCGCTCAGAATGAGATCATATGTACCAGGATGAGGCCGTATATATCTGAATGGGGCCAGGAAGAGGACCATATACAGTGGGTACGAAAAGTATTCAGACACCTTTACATTTTTCACTCTTTGTTTCATTGCAGCCATTTGGTCTGAATACTTATGACCAGGGCTGTGGAGTCAGTAAGCCAAACCTACAACTCTAACTCCGACTCCAACTCCTCAATTTCCCTCACTCCGACTCCGACATATATTGCTTATGTAATTCAGGTGAAAAAATTAATTGTAGTACAATGTGAACATCAGACATTTAATCATTTTTATGATACAATCAATAATCAAGATATTTAGATAGAACCAAAAATATATTTATTGGAATAAAATTTTAGAAAACAAAACTGTAATAAATTGTAAACATGTAATACACTATGTAATATGGATTACACAATTACACATATATATGTTATATATATATATATATATATATATATATATATATATATATATATATATATGTGTGTGTAACAACACTATGTAATATACTATATAAGTGGCAAAAAAGAGATTAACAAAAACACACTGACCAACATTTGTGCAGTCTATGAATTTGTTCTAAGAAATAGAGTTGCCTTCATCAGATCCTCCTTCATAGATGACCTCAAATCTGACCTAATAATTTAAAGGCCTCTTTACACTAACTTGGGTTGGAGGCAAAGCCGTAACCACATGGGCAACATCTCTAACAATCTCCGGGTATAAAGTAATGGCCTCATGCACAGTCAGTTTTGATGAACGGTTGAATTTTTCTATTTCTTTGAGAGCAACAGAAAAATTTTGCAGAAACATGGTCAATCTGCTTGCTATAGGAGACGGAGTGAAATTTTCTTCCTTGCGGCAACGTTTTGCCTGCTCCATGTCATCCAAATACTTGTCAAAGTCAAACTCCTCATCTGATGAGGATGAAGCAGCAGTGGCACTGTCAGGAGGACCCAAGTCCTCTTGCGCCTGGCAGTCTTGTAGGCCACTCATTCTAACTGCTACCTCAGTCAGAGCTTCTTTTCCTTTAGCACACTGTTGATCATCAAGCAGTATATGATGACTTGGGTCCACATAAACAGCTGATAGAAGAATTTGATTTTCCAATAGCTGTGTCTCTCTCCTTTTCATTGAAGCATAAATGCCATCTGTGATTGAACCTTCTCTTTGGGACAGGCAAAATAGCAAGTTCTTCCACTCCTTCATGAAAATGCCAGGAGTTAAATCCTCAGCTTGGAATTTTTTAATAACGGTGAATGGGTGATTAAGCAATTCCTTCAATTCAGCCACCTGTGTCCATTGTCCTTCATTTAAGGTCACCTGAGGGTTCGCCATATCTATAAGAAACGGTTTTAGTTCAACCAATCGCTCAATCATTAAATAAGTGCTGCCCCACCGAGTGGCTTCATCGACGATTGCCCCTTTCCCAGCACGTCTCTTCAAGATGGAATCAATTTTAGGGGTTCTGGCGGCAATAACCAATTTCCTCACTTTTGCTAGCAGATTTCTATAATGTCCCTCTTGCAGACCATCTCTTATTGCCAGCTACAGCGTGTGCACAGCACAGCGCATGTGATAAATATTAAAGTGTTTTGAAGCAGCTTCAACAAGATCATCTAATAGTAAAGCATCATTTTGCTGTTCTTCTGCTGTAATATCTGTTTGTTCCACTTCCTCCTCAGTTACATGAACAGCACTGTGACCTTCTTCCATCTCAAACATACTGAATCCTACATTTTCTTCTAGCTGTTGTTCATTACTCTCATTCATCCGTTTAATAGTACTTGCAACAAGGGGACACCAAAGAACTAAGATCCATATTCAGCACATTCAGCATTGAACTACAGAACCCGGAGTCGGTCCATTTTATACCGACTCCGACTCCACCAAAATGAAGTCCGACTCCACGACTCCGACTCGGACTCCACAGCCCTGCTTATGACCATGTCATATTTCAGTTATTATTTTTTAATAAATTTGCACAAATATCTACATTTCAGTTTTTTTAAGTCAAGTTGGGGTGCAGACTGTACATTTAATGAGAAAAAAATGAACTTTTTTGAATTTACCAAATGGCTGCAATGAAACAAAGAGTGAAAAATTTAAAGGCGTCTGAATACTTTCCGTACCCAGGACGGTCACAGGATGAGGGCCATTAATACCAGGATGGGGCCATATGCACCAGGATGGGCCCAGGATGAGACCATATGTACCAAGATGGGGCCATATATATCTTGATGGGCCCAGGAAGAGGACCATATATATCAGGATGATCACAGGATGAACGCCAATTATACCAGGTTGGGCCCAGCATGAGGGCAATATATACCCCTCGGAGGAAGCGGTACGCAAAAGGTGAGTAGGGTTTTCTCGTCCTTCTTAGGGTACGGTTACATGGCATGACATCGTGCCTGACATCGCACAAAAGTGACGTGTTCAACAATGTTAAAACAACATCGTTAGTGCGTCATTGCGTGTAACCAAACAATTCAACTACGATAATTAGTCAAGTTGGAGTTGAAAGGTTTATGAACATGTTCAAAAACCTGACGATGTCATTCAAGTGATCTGCTAGCATCGTTCTATGTGACACAGCGATAACGATGTCAAGGATGACTTTGCCCATTCACAGCAATGAGCAGGGATCGTTCACGTGGTTGGCGAACGATACCTGCTCTCAACATCGTTGGTGAGTTGTCCACGATATCTAGACATGTGACATCTCACCAATGATGTTGAAATGATGTAAAAAACGACCGCGCACCCACAAGATCTTCGCAGACATCGTTCCAAAGTCGTGCCGTGCAACGGTACCCTTACTCTTACAACCAACTTTGGATTATTTGATGTCTTCAGTCATATTACTTACCTTCAGTTTTCCAGTTTGGGAGAATATGTGACATATAACTGATAATATCGGCTAGAAGGTATTTTTTGTTGGTAAACGTCTATGACAGTTTCCATTTCATTCTTTTAATTGTTTTAACGAATCTTAAACAGATTCTGCATATTAACCCATGTAATTGTGCATATACAGTATATACTAACCACTATTAATATCGTTCTGCTTTCCAAGTTAGGATTAACCGGGCACTCCGGGGCACAGGAGCAGACTCTGCTGGCTGCAGACAACAGGCTCGCCAATCCCTTGTTCAAACAGCAGTGAAATAGTCAATTCAGCGAAGAATAAAATATAGGGGCACTCACCAGTTATTTGCTCGGTCCTTTATTACACTTTGCCCGACAGGCTAATGTGAAGCAGAGCGGGAAGAGGGAGTGGGGGGACGGTGGACGACCGTAACCGTTTCGCGGTGTCCTACCACTTCTACGGGTCCAAGTGGCCTCTTGGACCAGTAGAAGCGGTAGGACACCACGAAACGGTTACCGTCGTCCGCCGTCCCCCACTCCCTCTCCCCGCTCTGCTTCACACTAGCCTGTCGGGCAAAGTGTAATAAAGGACCGAGCAAATAACCGGTGAGTGCCTCTATACTTTATTCTTCGCTGAATTAATATTGTTCTACCTTCACATATTCTCTTACTTGCCATATTTTGTGGCTATATTGTATGCTAATGTTGTAGGAGTGTTTTTGCAAAGTATTTAGCATTTTGAGTATACTGTGTGGATACACTTGTATTGTGGTTTATATGTGTGTTTGCTTTTGTAATTTTTCTTAAATGAGTGTGCCCCTTTCTTCTGTGACTGTGTATATCTTATATTATTTTTTGTATTATTTCTCTTTATGCTATGGGGTCATCTGTATGGCGTTTGCCTTGAAGTTATACTCTCCTTTTTATTGTGAATTTTTTGTATAGAAGTGTACCTAGAAGAATTGATGCTATTTTGAGGGAAAATGATGACCACACCAGATATTGATTTCATTAAGATTCTCTCTTTTATCATAATCTTTGCATCTTTTTGATAAAATGAAATTTTTACTTCTATTACTCCATGCATTCTTACTTAGGCTGGCATTACACCACATTTTTGGGGATCCGGGTCTATCTGTTTTGAAAGGGATAGGCAGGCATCCAATTTTTGCCTCCCATGTATTCCTATGGTGCTGGATTGGTCATAAATGGCAATCCGTTTGTGTGAATTCAGTCCGTGATTCGTTTTTGTCCTGTTTTTTCCATAAACCCAGAATCAGAGACTGCACCGTTTTGGGGCGCACCGGACAAAACCGAACAGAAGCAAATCTGATATGGTCCGGAGCTCATAACATGGGGGGTCTATGGTATCACAACCAGGAAAAAACAGGATCGTTTCAGGATTGTTTTCTCTCTCACTCTCTCTCTCGCCTGCCTAAGCTTTTCCACAATATCCATATATACTTGTGTATATATAATTTGCAGTCTGATTATAGTTTCCCTACCTATATAAGCTGTGTATTTCTCGAAGTGGAGAATGATCTCACCTCCTGGCAGCTCACATGTGTAATCATTAGAATTTAATTTTAATGAGGGAATTTGTCTTTACAGCCTCAATTATCACCATTCCTAAGGAAACAGCAGATTACAAAGACATAGTTATTGTGTTTGTTTTCAATGACATGTCTTTAAAAGTTTAGTTTTTGATCTTAGATATCCTTTCTACAATGTCCTAATATAACAATATTTATTTGAGGATTTCACATACATATACGGAGTATTTAACATCTTTGACTTTCCTGTTAAACAATTTCCTGCAAGACATGGAGTTTGTCAGCAGATTTCTCCCTATAAATGAATAAACGTGCCAGGTAGTGAACTTACAAACATGAGAAAATGTTCCTTTCATGATTCTGAGAAACTAACTCTTAATATTTATGCTAATTAGGTAACAAGTGAATAGTGTGAGGTTCAAAGCTAAAAAAGTTCTCTGTCACAATTCCTTTACATCCTACAACAAGAGTGTGCAAGGCTGGGTGATTGACAGCTTAGTCATCCTATCTGGAGCAGGGATGTGCTGGGCTTTGTATTCTGATTGATAGCTCAGACGCCCAATCTCTAGGTTGTGCTGAGATTTTGTAGGTGTTCCTTGTCTCCGGTAATTGATCTGCCTTTTAGCTCTGCTGCTTTTCCAAGAACACTGCCAGTCTTAGTTTAAGCTCTGAGGTGCTAAGTTGGTCTCTTGAATCTGTGCTTTGAGAATTGATCTTTTGCTGCCTGACCTTACCTGTGTTTGACCATTCTTTTGTCTTGTCCCTCTATTATTATCTGCTCCTTTCCAGGTAACTGACTTGCCTCGCCAGATAAAGCTCCGAGCCAGTGACTATGGGCTTTTCTTAAGGGTTAACCTGCAGTGTCTCCCTTAGCCCTATGGTTGCCACCTTTTCAGCAGATGTGTCAACCATGCCACCATGAAAGTGCCACAGCCTCTGGGTTGCTAGCTGAGCATGGTCTTCTCCACTAGTCTTTTGGGTTCCCAGTGACCCTTGTGGCCTAGTCGCTCCACTTGCCTGCACCTGACAATGGATATGAGTCCCATGGATGGATTGCTCACTTCTCGTGCCTCTGGGACTCCCTCTTCCTCCTGGAGCCACTTGGGTGATGTTCTGCCCTAGCGTTTGGCCTTAGGACGTGCTCCCACTTGCTCTAGTCCTCTGGGCACTTACAGACGTACATTCTATAGCTTCCCTCCAACTCAACCTTGGTGTTCAATGGCCTTTCCTCAGCTGTTCTACCACCTCAGCTAGTAACTCTCTTCTTCCTGTTCAACTGTCATTTGTCCTGTGTTCTAGATGTATCTTGCTCTTTTTATTCTCTCTGTTATGTGTCCCATGTCATCTATTCTTCCTGACCTCACTCCTCCCCAAGTGCTCCCTCTAACTACTTCCTTCACCACCCAACCCCACTATAATTATTCCAAGTGTGATCTGGGTGTCCCAGTACTGGTCTGTACCCCCTCTACTAGTTAGTGGGATACTACACCCTAACAGGGGTGCAGTACCTCTGTGGCGGCTGGATCAACAGGGGCGCCACACTCCCCCCCCTTAAATCCAGCCCGTCCTCGGGCTCCAAGAAAAAAGAAAAACAAGTGGTATTAAAGATATGCAAATTTTAGTAATACTATATAACAACAACAAGAACCATAACAATAAGAAGGCTTTTCATCCCTTTAATAGGAGGTACGATTACTTTAACGCTGCACATATAAAAGTAGAAAAAGCATGCCTAAATAACTATTAGCACTCCCGCCAAGTCCAGTGCAAACCCTATCCGGGTATGCATCACACTGTCCTAGGTGTTAAACAGACAAGTGTCCTGCACTTGGTGCCTCCCTATGTCTTTGGGGGGACCCACCACAAGTAAACCCCCAGCACATACCCTGAGCATGACGACGGGGTTTAAAGGGACCGGTTCTTCGGCCACGCCCGTGCCCATGAGTACTAGGATAATAACCCCACTAGTTGAATAATGTCCCGCCTATTTGGTGCTGCTAGTTCAGCATCCCAATTAGTATGTCATTTACTTGGTGGTAAGTCTCGTGATATATTATGTAGGGATCCTTTCCAGCATTTCTCTACTAGATTGTCGAGTGTTTAGGGCAGAGGAACTTCAGCATGGAACGCTGGGTGTGGTGGTCTCATGGGTGCACTAACTTATTGAAAGTGGAATAACCTCTCTTGTATTGAATCATCTCTGTAGGAAGTTTCTACAACCGCTGCTGGCGTAGATGAATGCATCACATAATCCTGCTGTGCCATATCTGTATGAAAAATAGGAACAGCCATACAGATACTATACTATGTGAAAAGGCATTTAGGGTGATGAGAGATGTACAAGGAGAGGGGGACAAACGTATTACTCATTTAATCACCTTTTGTATATTGTTCATTTACAGCATCACCATTATTATTATAGAACCCATCTATCAAAAAAGTGTGACACACTAGTACTGACTACACCAGGTAAAAACCTCCTCTTGATATTAAACATTTTTTACCTCACGTTTATAGTCAATAGGTACGGTATCTCCCAGAAGGTGTTACACACCTTTAAGTTTCCGGGTATTTAGCACACTGAAAGTGTTTACATTTCTTTTCTTGATACAGTCTAATTTATGTTCAGATTTCAGAAAGACAACTCAAACTCACACATTGGAATCAGAATGCTGCATGCCCGTTGTTAGTTTGTGTAGTATTGATTCTAGGCACAATTACAAGAAGGGAATGAAAGCTTGCACTTTTCAGCATGTCAGATGTTTTCACCCACATCAATCCAAGTGCTATAAATAAAAGACTCCTATCCAGATTCATTACAGCATGTAGCAATGTATATGGCTATAATTCAAGAGCTAAAAAATGCCTTGATTATAGAGTAAGTAAGGCCTCTTTTACACTAGCGTTTTTTTCAAATTGCGGCAGATCCGGCAGATATACCGCATCTGTCGCCTAACGGCCACACTTGCTTCACACTTCTGGCAAGCCTCATGCATAGGGATGGGCAATCTACTTGCTAGGACTCGTTACTCGGCGAGTAGTAAGGGACTCGCAGGACTCGGTACTCTGCGAGTTTCCCAGCGATTACTCGCACAGTAACGAGTCCAATGCAAGTCAATGGCAATCCTAGTTGTCAGTTTACTTTTTCTCACTCGCTAGACTTGCTATATCACATCGCTATGTAGCTTGAATCTCCCCAAATCGTTTAAATAATCGCAGAACGCTGCGGAAGGGAATGCTAGTGTGAAGGCAGCCTTACTCACTCAGCTTTCCTAATAGCTGAAGTCAAAGGCTTAGCTGAGGTACTATTTCTTATTTTTTTGCACCTGATAGATTTTGGGTCATAATAATCCCTTCAGCTTTATTTTCTCTGTGGCAGACCAGTGCGTTGCTGCTCTCCTACCTGCAAATAGCACGTACGCCACCTGCTTGTGCGACTACTTGTGCGCACTTAATAATTTTTGCAGGGACTAGTGTGCTGCTTCACTGCCAAGTGTTAGCACACACTTAACCTGCCAAAACGGCAATGCGAGCGCTTTCCGAGACACATCTGCGATTTGTAAATCGCACATTACTCGCTATTACTCGCTTCCCCATTCATTAACATTGGACTCGCTAGACTCGCAACGAGTAGCGAGTCCCGGGCTCGGACTCGCTAGAGTCAAGCGATTCCGAGTAATTTAGGACTCCCCCTTTACTACTCATGCATTATCTATGGGGCTTGCGGCAAGTGCGGTATAGCCTCAGTCCCGGCACTTGCAGCAGTTGCGACTGTGAAAAAAAACGCGGTCTGTAGCGTTTTTCTTTTTTTCGCGGCCGCAACTGCAGTAAGTGTCGAAACCACGGCTATACCGCACTTGCTGAACCTGCCGCAAGCCCCATAGATAATGCATGGGGCTTGCCGCAAGCGTGCCGCAAGTGCGGCCGTTAGGTGGCAGATGTGGTAAATCTGCCGGATCTGCCTCAGTTTGTAAAAAAACGTTAGTGTGAAAGGGGCCTTACTCTGTATTAGAATACAAGAGATGCATGAATCTTTTGAAACTCAAATGTGAAACTTCAGGGAACTTTTCAAAAAACTGTAACTAGCAGTAAACCAATTCACAATGATTCAAAAGTACTGCACAGAAAAAAGGTCCACAACACCATCAGGTCTCCTAGGACTGTATATAACCCCTTTCAAGCTGTTTAATACCAAAAACTGCCTAACTAATTTCAAACTGACGTCAAAATATAAACAAAACCTGAACTGACAGGGTCAAAAACAATTTAAGTAAGGCTAGGGTCACATTTACGGTTTGACCCTAGCCTACCGGATTGCTGTTTAAACATAGTACTTTTCCCAGCACCGCTGGGATAACGCTGCCCCTAGTAACCCGATATTTACCTTCCCAACCTGTCACACAGGCAGTAGCTCTTAGTCATCGTTACAGTCTTTCAGTGCAGTAGATGTTACAACGACAAATGCTATGGGTGCTGCAAGTGGAATTTCTGGCTGATCTATGGATCCCTCACTGTGTGCCATTCTTGTTTCTTTCTTTCCCTTGCCTCCCAGTGGCGGTGAAGTCTGAGTTCATAAAGACTAATCTGACCTCCTGCTGTTCTTGTTCTCCTCTCCCTCGTACCCGTCACGTGAACCTTCTCTGGATACTTCAATGGCCTGCTGTTCCTGATTCCCCTCTTTCTGGGCTCTTTGGGAGTCGGGGCTGTATCTGGAAACCTCCCTGGTCATCAGGTTTCTGTGAGCCTTGTAGGTTCTCATAGGTGCGGGCCCAGGTACCCGGTTTCCTTCCTGGGGCAAACTCTCTGATTACTTCTTGCTCCCCACATTGAATGAACTCTCCTGTGAGTTTCTTTCTCCGTTCCTTCCTTACTGGGATCTCTTCTTGCTGTCCTGGGTCCCTCAGCCGAGGAGACCCTCCTTTCTCCTTCCAGGCCGGCTGCCTGGTTTTTCCCTCTTCTATGTGCAAAAGAGGATTGCGGTATTCCCCTTCGGAAAATCACCCTAGGGTTATAGGGAATAACCTTAGATAGTATTGGGTCACCTTTTAGGATAAACCAATACTTGCGTATCAATTTGAGGATCTTCATCTGTGACTGATTGAATGTGGTGATCAAATTCAAACCCACAAATTTATTATCAGATGGAAGGGTGGGTAATTTAAGTTTGCTTATACAATGTTCTTGCGATAGTGCTCTACTTTTTTGGAACGCATCAGACAATAATTTCCGAGGGTATCCCTTTTCCCTAAATCACCTTTTCAAAATTTTGGCTTCATGACAGAAATCTGCATCAGAGGTGCAGTTCTTTCGAATACGCCAATATTGGCCGTATGGGATATTTCTAATCCATGTGGGGAGGTGGCCACTGGAAAAATCCAGGTAGCTATTGACATCCACCTTTTTAAAAAAGGTGGAGGTGGCTAGCCTTCCCTCAGAGTCGATCTGTATCATAAGGTCTAAGAATTGGATAGAGGTATCAGACATAGTGGCCGTGAAACTTAAACCCCATGAATTGGAGTTCAGTTCCTCAACAAACTTTAATGCCTCATCCTGAGTACCGGACCATAGGAATATTAAATCATCTATATATCGTTTGTAAAATCGTATATGCTCACATGCTGAATGAGACTGTGCGATGGAGACTGATTCGAAAACACCCATGAAGGGATTTGCATAACTAGGGGCAACCCTTGTCCCCATCGCACAGCCTCTAATTTGTTTATACACTGATTCTCCAAAAGTAAAGATGATATTCGTGAGAATAAAAAGGACTCCATGTTTCAAGAATTCTTTTTGGGGTTCGGCCATAGCCAGATCCATATTTAGGAAATGGTCTAATGCAGCAATACCCAGAACATGGGAGATATTAGAATACAATGCTGTTACATCCAATGTTAATAGAAGACAACCAGGTAAAGGTGGAAGATTCAGCAATAACTCTATAAGGTGAGATGAGTCCCTCAGATACGAGTCAAGATCTTTAACGTATTTTTGAAAAAAAAGGTCAAGATAATGTGATAGGTTGCTCGTGATGGAGCCTACTCCCGAAATGATGGGGCGACCTGGGGGATTAAGGACATCCTTATGGATTTTAGGTAGAAAATAAAAATAAGGGGTTTTATAAGTGGAAATATTAAAAAATTTAAACTCCCTCCTATTAAAAATTTTTTGGTCATGGGCTTTCTTAATCAATTTATTATAGTCAGAAAATATAGATTTTCAGGGATCAGAATCAAGTTTTTCATAGTATGTAGTGTCATCTAAGATGGATTTACACTTCGCAAGATACCAATCCCACTCCATTATCACTATCCCACCTCCCTTATCAGCATTTTTAATTATGATATCTTTATTCTCTCTAAGAGTTTTGATTGCAGATCTTTCACACGGTGTAAGGTTTTCCTTTTTCTTACTATCACTGAATTCACGTATTTCCTTCAGGGCCAATTGTTGGAAGGTCTCTAAATGTGCGCCCCTGTGGTGGGTGGGATAGAAGTTACTCGTGAATTTGGGATTTACATGTTGAAATCTATCCAGGTGTGATGATATAAGTCCCTTATTAGTAGAATTAGAATCCACCTTCCCCCTTTGTTTTTCTAGGATATGGTGACGTTGTACTGTTAATTTCCTGACGTATTCAATAAAATCTAAATACAACCCAAAGGGATTCGCTGAGGAATTGGGGCAAAATGATAAACCACGTTTTAAAAGTGAGATTTCATTCTCC
>JARQOC010000004.1:134940627-135006136 GCA_033576535.1 Allobates femoralis | reverse complement strand
ATATAGTACAGCAAGATACAGTCTGTACAGTACAGCAGATAGAGTCTGTACAGTGCAGCAGGATAGTCTGTGCAGTGCAGCAGGAGAGTATGTACAGTGCAGAAGGATACAGTCTGTACAGTGCAGCATATAGAGTCTGTTCAGTGCAGCAGGACACAGTCTGTACTGTGCAGCAGATATAGTCTGTACAGTGTAGCAGGATAGAGCCTGTACAGTGCAGCAGATAGAGTTTAAGAGTGCAGCAGATAGAGTCTGTACTGTGCAGCAGAGAGAGTCTGTACAGTGCAGCCGGACACAGTCTGTACAATGTAGCATGAGAGTCTGTACAGTGCAGCAGATAGAGTCTGTACAGTGAAGCAGGATATAGTCTGTACAGTGAAGCAGGATACAGTCGGTACAGTGCAGCAGATACACTCTGTACAGTGGCGGAGGATACAGTCTGTGCAGTGCAGCAGAATAAAGTCTGTGCAATGCAGCAGATCTGTACAGTGAAGCAGGATAGCGTCTGTACAATGCAGCAAGATACTCTCTATATAATGCAGCAGGATACAGTCTGTACAGTGCAGCAGTGGCGCACCCAAGGGGGGGGACCTACGTGTCTGGACACCCCCCTTGGACGGCCCTGAGAAGCTGGGGGGGCCCACCGCCGCCCGGTCCCTGACTCTGCCGCCACTTCCGCCGCCCTGTGCGCGTTCCACACACTAGGAATGCATAGCAGAGAGGGTCCTCGCTACTCCGCCCCCTCACATCCTCTTCCTGCGGCAGTGTGAAACGCACACACAGAAGAGGCCAGAGGGACTCATTCCTGTCAGTGACCCCCTCCTCTCCTCTCATCCACAGACCACAGGTACAGACAGCACAGCGGTACCGCATAGGCACCCAGCACCGCCTCATACATTAGTGTGGAGGGCTGGAGAAAGTCAGTACAGGCTGCAGCCAGCCAGGGCAGGCACTGCAGAGCAAGCTGTGGGGGAGCAGAGCTCACTCTGTATACAGGCAGGAGCCAGGAGGCAGCACACAGTCTGGAGTCGGACTCAGACTGTTGCTGGCCCGGCCTGGTGGGTAATAAATGATGATCTCTGAACCTGCAGCACCTAGGGGATCATACAGTTCTACTCAGTGCAGACTGATATGCATGATTGCATCTGCCACACAGCTGCACACAGGTTAGGAGTAGGAGAGGGTGGGGGGGTGCAGTACACAAGGAGCTGGGCCCCTATGTCAGGAACAATTACACAGCACCCAGGGGCCCACAAAAGAGGGGACCCCAGGGCTGCGCTGTGTGTGTATATGGCTGCGCTGTGTGTGTATATGGCTGCGCTATGTGTGTGTATGGCTGCGCTATGTGTGTGTCCATCCATGGCTGCGCTATGTCTGTGTATATGGCTGAGCTGTGTGTGTATATGGCTGCGCTCTGTGTGTGTATATGGCTGCGCTGTGTGTGTATATGGCTGCGCTCTGTGTATATGGCTGCGCTGTGTGTGAAACCTGGAGCCGGCCCTGTTTGTATCTACTCTAATAATCCACAGTTTCCAACTTCCGGGATGCACTCTTTTGCGGCCGGAAGTTGGAAACCCAGTCTACTCTCTAGTCTTAGCATAATCCGTTCAGGAATGCGGCCCGCAGTTCCACTGATTTTGTGACGCGAATGTCTTTCTCTCTTTTTGGCGCGTTACCGGTACCCAGTGACTACCCACTCTCCCTCCTCCACTGTCTGCTTCCTGTTCTGAATCAGGCTTCAGGACTCTCCGAATCCCGACTTCCTGCAATTTTCGTGTGACACTGTGACACGTGTTAGCGAAGGAAATGGCCACCGCGCGGATTGCACCTCACGCTGCGCAGTGAAGTGAGCGAACTCGTCTTGCCGTGGTCCGGAGTCCGGACCGTGGGTGATCTGTGCTGTGGAAAATAAACAATAATCCTGGCCTTGTTGGGTGAAAAACGTAAACGGCTGTCACAGCCCTCTATTAAAGACTGTTTTCAGCCAAAAAGAACAGCTATTAGTACTGTTGGTGATGGTGGTGACGCTGTTGAGCAAGCCAATGCAGAAAAGACGTACGATAGTACCCAGGCTGGGGAGTCTGGAAATGTTGAGATGCAGCCCCTGTCAGTAACCAGTGTGAGTGCCGGCAGTGAAGTGCCTCGACCATTTGACATTTCAAACTTCGTGGCGAAAGAAATGTCACTAACGGAAAAAGTGGAAATGTATGATTTTCTATGGATGCCCGACTGCAACTACAAGTTTCCGGTCTTAAATTCAGAGAAGCCATGCAAAAAAAAAGCTTCGTTTCCAGTTTAGTTGGCTTCAACGTTTTACGTGGCTTGCGTATTCAGAGAAAGAAAAAGGTGCTTTCTGCAAGTTTTGCGTTCTCTTTCCTCCGAAGTCTGTTGGATCGCACAGAGCCAGCCAGCTACCAGGTAAGTTCTGTGACTGACTGTCTCAATGTTGTTCTTACTGCTTCTGCGTCTTTTGCGTATTTTAATCTACAGCGTGTACACTACAGCATAAGCAGTCTAACAATTTCAGGTTTTTGATTATTTGTTTGCAACTGAACGCTCATCGTTTGCAATATTTCTTTTGTCAGCAATATTTCTTATATTAGAAAATAGATTACTAGGAAAGAGATTATTCTCTAATTTCAGATCGAAATACTGAAAATCATTTTGTTGCACTTTAGGCAAACTGGTAGTTACTGCATTCCAAGACTGGCAGCATGCGATAGAGGCTTACGAAAGACTGAATGGTCTAGCCATGTTGTATGTTCACTGTGAAATTCCAGTTGCAGTAGATGATATAGTGCAGTGATGGCGAACCTTTACGAGACCGAGTGCCCAATCTGCAACCCAAAGCTGAATTTTTTATAGTGAAGTGCCAATACAGCAATTTAACCTAAATGACAGCATTGACCATCACAAGAGCTGCACAGGCGAAGAGCCAGCAACAGCCAACTCTCTTCCCTGTACAGTGCTTGCAGTCCTGACACCCTGATAAGTTCTATTATTCTAAAAATGAATTGATTTTAAACTTACCTTTCCAGTCTTCTCTTCTCTTCAGCAGTGGTCATCCAACTCATGTGAACTTCACATTGAAGCTGAGCTGCTCCCACTGCCCTTTCCAGACACAGCAGCTGGATTGATCTGTATGGAGAAAAAATGGAAGAATATTAGATAGATAGGAGATCGATAGATTTTAGCATGGAACACAAGCAGATTCCACACTGAAATCCTGGTCCCTATCTTGTGCCAATGTCTCTATCCTGATCCTCTCCTTGTAGTTATCTGCTCCATCCTGACCCTCTCTTGTAGTTATCTGCTCCATCCTGACACTCTCCTTGTATGCACCATCCTTGTACACTTGTAGTAATGCCCCATCATGCTCCCACCTTTCAGTAATGCCCCATCATGCCCACTCCTTGCACAAATGCTTCATCATGTCCACTCACTGCGGTAATGCTCCATCCTTGGAGTAAATACCCCGTCATGCCCCCTCTTTGTAGTAATGCCCCATCACACCCCCTTTTTGTAGTAATGCCCCATTATGCCCTCTCCTTGCAGAAATCCTGCATCATGTCCACTCCTTGCAGTATTGTCCCATCATGTCTTCTCTTTGTAGTAAAGCCTCTTTCATGCCCCCTCCTTGTAGTAAATACCCTCTCATGCCCCCTCCTTGTAATAAATGCCCCCTCATGCTTCTGCCTCATTGTAGAAAATGCCCTCTCATGCCTTATCCTTGTAATAAACGCCCTTCATTGTAGTAAAGGCACCCTCATGCCTCCCCTCTTTGTAGTAAATGCCCCCTCCTTGCAATAATGCCGCCATCATGCTTCCTCTTTGTATTAATGCCACCATATGCCCCCTCCAGTTAGTAATGTCACAATATGCCCCCTCCAGTTAATAACGCCACCATATGCCGCCTCCAGTTAATAATGTCACAATATGCCCCTGCCAGTTAATAATGTCACAATATGCCCCCTCCAGTTAATAACGCCACCATATGCCCCCTCCAGTTAATGTCACCATATGCCCCCTCCAGTTAATGTCACCATATGCCCCTTCCAGTTAATAACGCCACCATATGCCCCCTCCAGTTAATAATGCCACCATATGCCCCCTCCAGTTAATAATGCCACCATATGCCCCCTCCAGTTAATAATGCCACCATATGCCCCCTCCTGTTTATAATGCCATCATATGCCCCCTCCTGTTTATAATGCCACCATATGCCCCATGTTTAATGCCACCATATGCCCCTGTGTATAATGCCACCATATGCCCCCTGTTTATATTGCCACCATATGCCCCCTGTGTATAATGCCACCATATGCCCCCTGTGTATAATGCCACCATATGCCCCCTGTGTTTAATGCCACCATATGCCCCCTGTGTTTAATGCCACCATATGCCCCCTGTGTTTAATGCCACCATATGCCCCCTGTGTATAATGCCACCATATGCCCCCTGTGTTTAATGCCACCATATGCCCCCTGTGCTTAATGGCACCATATGCCCCCTGTGTATAATGCCACCATATGCCCCCTGTGTATAATGCCACCATATGCCCCCTGTGTTTAATGCCACCATATGCCCCCTCCAGTTAATAATGCCACCATATGCCCCCTCCAGTTAATAATGCCACCATATGCCCCCTCCTGTTTATAATGCCATCATATGCCCCCTCCTGTTTATAATGCCACCATATGCCCCATGTTTAATGCCACCATATGCCCCCTGTGTATAATGCCACCATATGCCCCTGTTTATATTGCCACCATATGCCCCCTGTGTATAATGCCACCATATGCCCCCTGTGTTTAATGCCACCATATGCCCCCTGTGTATAATGCCACCATATGCCCCCTGTGTATAATGCCACCATATGCCCCCTGTGTTTTAATGCCACCATATGCCCCCTGTGCTTAATGCCACCATATGCCCCCTGTGTTTAATGCCACCATATGCCCCCTGTGTATAATGCCACCATATGCCCCCTGTGTATAATGCCACCATATGCCCCCTGTGTTTAATGCCACCATATACCCCATGTTTAATGCCACCATATGCCCCCTGTGTATAATGCCACCATATGCCCCCTGTTTATATTGCCACCATATGCCCCTGTGTATAATGCCACCATATGCCCCTGTGTATAATGCCACCATATGCCCCCTGTGTATAATGCCACTATGTGCCCCCTGTGTATAATGCCACCATATGCCCCCTGTGTTTAATGCCACCATATGCCCCCTGTGTTTAATGCCACCATATGCCCCCTGTGTTTAATGCCACCATATGCCCCCTGTGTATAATGCCACCATATGCCCCCTGTGTTTAATGCCACCATATGCCCCCTGTGTATAATGCCACCATATGCCCCCTGTGTTTAATGCCACCATATGCCCCCTGTGTATAATGCCACCATATGCCCCCTGTGTATAATGCCACCATATGCCCCCTGTGCTTAATGCCACCATATGCCCCCTGTGTTTAATGCCACCATATGCCCCCTGTGTATAATGCCACCATATGCCCCCTGTGTATAATGCCACCATATGCCCCCTGTGTTTAATGCCACCATATGCCCCCTGTGTTTAATGCCACCATATGCCCCCTGTGTATAATGCCACCATATGCCCCCTGTGTTTAATGCCACCATATGCCCCCTGTGTATAATGCCACCATATGCCCCCTGTGTTTAATGCCACCATATTCCCCCTGTGTTTAATGCCACCATATGCCCCCTGTGTATAATGCCACCATATGTCCCCTGTGTATAATGCCACCATATGCCCCCTGTGTTTAATGCCACCATATGACCCCTGTGCTTAATGCCACCATATGCTCCCTGTGTTTAATGTCACCATATGCCCCCTGTGTATAATGCCACCATATGCCCCTGTGTATAATGCCACCATATGCCCCCTGTGTTTAATGCCACCATATGCCCCCTGTGTATAATGCCACCATATGCCCCCTGTGTTTAATGCCACCATATGCCCCCTGTGCTTAATGCCACCATATGCCCCCTGTGCATAATGCCACCATATGCCCCCTGTGTATAATGCCACCATATGCCCCCTGTGTATAATGCCACCATATGCCCCCTGTGTATAATGCCACCATATGCCCCCTGTGTATAATGCCACCATATGCCCCCTCGTTATAGCTTGAAATAAAATAAAAAAAATCATACTCACCTAGTTTTCCCGCCTCCATCGCTGCTTCTCTCATCGCGTCCAGCAGTCACAGGACTGAGCGCGTCACATGACCGCGGTCACGTGACGTCGGCTGGGCGGAGCCAGCAGAGAGTGTGTTGGAGACGCAGAGGGAGAGGAAGTCTTCTCCCTCTGCTCTGACACAGCTTTCTACTGCCAGCGCCATAATGCCGGCAGTGCAGAGCGGCAGTGAGGCGAGGCGGCGTGCCAGGGGAGACGGCTCGGCGTGCCCTCTCCGGCACGCGTGCTATAGGTTTGCCATCACTGATATAGTGAATGAACTATGTAAAGGGAACAGAAGGCTAGACTTTAATGTGTGATATGATTGTGGCACTTGCTGAGAAATCGTAGTCTACTTTTTTGTGCGTGTGTGTTCAATTAAATTTTTTCCGTCTTATTATTATGTTTTTATTATTAATTTTTTTTTTACCTCTAACTTTATTTTTTTGCATGAATTAACATGACATGAGAATTTTGGCATTTTCTTTGTAACGCTTCGTAAACGAGTAAACTATAGTAGGCGTAAATGCCAAGTAACATTGCTGTGACAGACCTTTTTTTCTGCAAGTAACTAGTGTTTTAGAAAAAAATTAATTACTACGCAATGTAATTCCTACCATAGAGGCACAACAAATAAGACCGTTTTCGTGCAGTATTAAGCATTAATTAGGTATTCAAATTTACAAAAATCGCTTAGCTTTTAGGGGGGCTTCGCTCTCCCAAACCCCCCCACCGGGGGCTTTGCCCCTCGGAAACCCGCTGGGGGGTGACAACCCCCTTTCAGGGCCGGTGTGTGTTTCTTGGACCCCTACCTTGGGAAATTTCTGGGTGCGCCACTGCAGTGCAGCAAGATGAGAAAGAGAGATGAGAGAATATGTAGTAAGAGGTAATGCTCCACAGTGTCGAATGCAGACACCAGGTCCAAAAGGAGGAGTACAGAGCAGTGTCGCTTAACTGTGGCAGTAAGTAGGTCATTGGTGACATTAGTTAGGGCAATTTGAGTGGAATGATGCAGTTGGAAGCCAAATTGTAGCTGGTCCAAGAAAGGAGAGGTGGAAGTACAAGATGGACATGCTGTTCGAGTAGCTTTGAGGTGTTAGGGAGAAGTGATATGGGACGATAGCGAAACACAGTGGATGAGTTAAGGGAGGGCATTTTGAGGATGGGTGTGATCGATGCATGTTTAAAGGATGAGGGGAAGACACCAGTTGTTAGTGATAGGTTGAAGAGATGGGACAGGTTTGGATTGAAGACTGAGGTAATACTGAGACTGAGGAATAAAGTGTGATGGAGCAGGTCAAGCACAGGTGGTGAGAGATGATCCGTAGAGTAGAGAGGAAAGTTGTTCTTTGGTAATGATAGAGGAGCTGGTTTTGGAGAAAGAGGGCTGAGTAGTTTTGAGGAGGGGATATGGGGACTGTGGACCAAAGCTTATTCTAATGTTATCAATCTTCTTCTTGAAGAAAGAGGCAAAGATTTCAGCTGAGATGAGAGAGAGGGAGGAGGTGCTGTGAGAGGATAGAGTCGAAAGTGTTGAATTGCTATTTTAATGTTAACATTGCTTGATGGCGGAGAGTCCTGGCAGCATAGTACAGAGATGGGGTGGATTCTTTCTGAAGTGTTGCAACATTAAGTGAGAGGTTGAGGGCACAGCTGGAGGCCCTAGAGGAGGTGGACAAGGCAGAAGCAGTGTCCCAAAAAGTCTTCGGGATTTGAAGACTCGGGGAGTAGCCCCTTCCCACCTGGTCCCACAGCCACCAGAGTCACCCAGTGGCCACTGAGGGAAATGTAATGCCCCTGGCCATATTTGCTCATCCCTGTGTTAGTGGTGATATGCACCCTGTTACACACAGTGTTTATCAAGGGAGGGAGATGTTGCCTCCGACATGCTGATGTACAGTTTGCTTTGAGAGGTAGTGGCGACTGGGCAACTGATACTGGGTGGCTGCGATGGCCATAAGTTTCGGAGACTGTCTGTATCCACTAGGTGGAAAGGCAGCATTTCTGTGGCCAACAAATGAGAGATAGTGAAGTTCAAGCCCTTTGCTTTGGGATTTGTAGGAGGAAATAATCTTTTACGTGACCACAATTGTGGGACCGAGTGCTGGCTGCTGTGCTGAGAGGGTGGAGTAGGGCGTACCCGACAAACTGCTGCACTGTCAATGAGGTGCAGGCCCAGATGTTATGGTGGGTTGACAAACAAGTGGTGTGCTTTGTGTATGGTATTGTTCAAAACCAGAATAAATTGGGAAAAGGGGGAAGGAAACAGTTCCCTCAGCAATCAGTCCATGGATTCCCGACACTGGTGTGCTGGTGACAAGGGACTGGATTCTGCTTGGACCATACTTTCTCCATCCCCAGATCCAACTCCAAAAGATTTTGGCACATTGGTGCAGATACTTTCTTCCTCTAGAGTATGTTTGGAGCAGACCACTGATGCCCATGGAATAGAATGTATGAACATCTCTACAGAAGTGTCCATCTGTGTTTCCTCACAATCAGTTGTGTGGTTGCAGACTTGTGAATCGGGGTGACACATGAGTAATTCAGGTGCCACCTCTGAGGACTGTACTGTTTGTGAGGTGGAGGAACAGGTGCACAGGCCACTTGATTCTATAGCGCCCTGCTAGTCTGCACCCTACAAAAGGGTACTGCAGCTCTAACAGAAGGTGCATTATGCTTTGTCCTGGTAGGGGGTAATAGAAGCCTTAAGCTCCACAACCACACACATACACCTTGTGATAGGGGACCAATCAGACAACCCGTTACTAGGGTAACCGGTCCCGGTGGGAGGAGAGCTAGGGTATGTAGAGAGAATGGGAAGAAGTCAGTAGAAACAGAACAGCAGAACGAGTAGTTGGAGGAGTTTGAGAGGCAGTGAGAAGTAGAAACAGAAGAAGTCAGTAAAGAGGAGAAGTAATGGGAGGGCATCTCAACCTGGTGGCCCAGACAGAGAGGGGCGGATAGAGGGTAACTGAATACCCTGGCCCAGTCCGAAGCGGGGTACCAGCTGTGAAGTGGTGCAGATGACAATCCCTGAGCCGCAAACACCGGCGTGGTCGAAAGCTTCATAGGAGCATGATCCAGCCCGACTTATGCACGGTTCTCACCAGAAGTACCAAACCGTGTTGAGCACCCCTTAGAGAGAAAAGGGATCCTCATATCACCCAACAGGCCTGGTTCAACAAGCAGAATTCATGCAGGGCAGCGCAAGGAAGAAGGAGAGCGCAGAGATAGGACAGAGAAAGAGATAAAGAAGGAACATCACTGGAGCTTCATAGGGACATTGCCTACTGCCAGGACCACCTGGTCCACTACCCTAGCTGTATCAACTGCATACCCTGTAAACTGCTGATTACCAGAGTAAAGTACCCGGACAGAGTGAACAAGTGTCTGTATTTCTTCTTGGTGAATGGAGGTAATTCTGCACTGTGAAGCAACGACTGCACTACCCTATTCCACCATCATACCCTTACAGCCCTGGGGATCCCGCTCCACCTGTTGGGAGCTACAACATCTTGCTGCCGCCCACCACCCCGGAGGCCCCAGCAGCGGTGGTGCCATCACTGGATCTACAGGTGGCGTCACGCCAATCACTTATAAACTATTATCCCTGTAAATACCCCTTTTTGTTGTCCCCGCAAGGGCACATGCTCGGGCACCAACCACCCGTGACAACCACCGTACCCAAATGCCCGAGATCTGAGTACCCCAGACCCTTGTGGGCCAGACAATTCCATGAACTATAGCAAAATTTGGGTCTCATCCACAACTCATATCGCTCTGTGGTTAGCAAACAAAGGGACTGGAGTAGGCTGTCCAGTAGCAGAAGTTGTCAATTCACTTGGAATATGTCGATGAACCAATGGCCTGGTTCACACATACCATCCGTTTTTGCCTTAAATACGTTTTTGGGAATATTTTGGACATTTTTTTCTAAGTCCAAAAACACATATGCGTTAACACATGTGTGTGCGTTTTTTAAAAAAATGCATGCGTTTTTATGCAGCAGCCCAAAAACGTTGCTAGCTGCGTTTTTGGTGTGCTTTCAAAAAACGCATGCATTTTTTTAACATGGGGCCCTATGGTAAATGCATGCGTAAACGCCTATGCTTTTTCATGAAAAAATGACTAAATCCCAAAATTTGCCAAAAACGTCCAGGACCTCAGGAGACACTATTGGCACCCTTAGAAAAACGGATCTGATTTTCTAAGGGTTTAAAAAACGGATTTGTATGTGTGAACAAGGCCAATGTTTGGTTACTACAGTTTTCAGTAACATTAGCAGTAGCACCTACACCACGTACACCTCCAAAGTAAGCCTACTCACCTTTCCAACAACCTTTATCCCCTTCCCCTTTCCACCATAACCTCAGGATTTCCCCTTCATCTTTTATACACACAGGTTTGGAAAGCACTTGTTAGATGCTAAACAGAGCCTTTTTAGGGGAAACTGAAAGATTTGAGAATCACAGGTTAGAGGCAAAAAAATGCCTTTTTAGGGGAAACTGAAAGATTTGGCAATCTCTTAGTGTGTGCAGAAAATACGGCTTTGGCAATGACGCACCCCAGGGCCGGGTACTCAGCTCTCGGGCGGTTTCAGTCTGGGATGTCACGGGTGGCTGCCCGAGGCTGTGACCCTGGTGGTCAATGAAAAAGGGGGCAAAATAAAGTATATACAAGTTTGTCGTGACGCCACCTGCAGTATCTGGTGATGCTCACCAGCGCCGCCACAGTCCTCCGGTGGTCGATGGTATTGTGGCCAGGTTGGTGTAGTCCCCCGCAGGCGGGACTGGACACCCGTGGCAGTGTTTCTGTAAAGAAATAGTTTCAGCAGGAAAGGATGCAGCAGAGTTGGTAACTCACTTCTCCGGGTACTTTACTGGAAAACTTTCAGTCAGCATTACAGTCTTTTAGTGCAGTAGATATTATAATGACAAATGCACCAGGTGCTGCAAGTGGAATTTCTGGCTCATAGATGGATCCCTCACTGTGTACCGTTTCTGTTCCTTTCTTTCCCTTGCCTCCCAGTGGCGGTTAAGTCTGATCTCCTAAAGATGAATCCGACCTCCTGCTGTCCTTTGTTCTCCTCTCCCTTCTACCCGTCAGGTGAACCTTCTTTTGGGCTCCACGCAGTGTCCTGCTACTCCTGGCTCCCCTCTCTCTGGGATCTTTGCGAGTCAGAGGCGTACATAAAGATACCCCTGTTCTTCGGATTGTCTGTGAGCCTTAAAGAACTCACAGGTGCGGGCTACGGTACCCAGTTTTTCCTCGGGGAAAACTCTTGGTTACTCTATTCCCCTCTGAGGCAAACCCTGGCCTCTGAGTTTCCTTCTTTCTTCTGGGATCTCTTCTGTCTTTCCTGGGCCCCTCAGCCGAGAAGGCCCTCCTTGCTCCCTCCAGGCCGGCTGCCTGGCTCCGACCAACTCCTCTTTCTCACTCGCTCTCACTCACTAGTTCCCCCTAGAGGTTACTATATCTCCTCATGGGGTCCCTCCTACCTACCAACCTAGTGTGTGGGTGTTAGCTCTAGTGGATGGAAGGAAATCTGGGTACAAATGGACCAAGACTACTTAGGGATAAGCAATACACTCAGGGATGATCAAATGTAAAGAAACCTGGGTACAAATGGAACTATACCAGTACTTGAATAAAAAATTCCCTACCATTCTTTAATTACACTAACTGCTTTTTTTTCACTTTCTTACTTTTATTATCGATTATGTATTGCTTACATAACGCCATCATATTCTAAATTATAGACATCAATCATCATCACTGTCCCTATAGGGGCTCACAATCGAAATTCCCCATCAGTATAGAAGGAGACTGGAGTACCTAGAGGAAACCCATGCAAACACAGGGAGAATATACAAACTCCGTGGTAGGATTTGAAAGTAGGATCCAAGTGCTGTTAAGCACAGAGCCACCATGGTGTTCTTTTTTATGATGTTTTGTTTAAGAATCCCAGCGCATGTCTTTAGTGACTTCCGTTTCAGGTGCTGGGCTAGTCCCTGCGCGATGTGCATAATGACATTTGGTTAGAAGAAACAAAGTATTAGTACCGTGTTAGCCTGTTGATTGCTCTCAGTGGGAGAATCAAGATAATAATCTTGTAGTTGTCATACGTTTTAATGGCTAACAAAAATAAAATAAGTGATGTCACAGGGCAAGCTTTCGAGACGTCTCAGATCTCTTCATCAGGCATTGTAAGATAAAATATTGAAAGAAACTCAAATATATACATGAACAACTAGAGCAGACGCAAGGTATAATGAATGGACGTTTAACTAAATAAACAAAACAAAGCCTGGAGAGGATACAGGCGTAGTGATGTCAAAGTTTTATGACCCTAATTTATATATAAACCTTGTGTCTTCAGATTTCAGTGTCTTTGAAAAACATTCTTCAGATGTTATAATGACCTATAAATTCATCAGATAGGTTTAACCCTTTTTGGATGCAGTTGAAAATTCTAATGAATTTGGATTCACAGACCCTTCAATGTTTCTGTGATTTGAAATTACCTTTCAAAATTGCAACTTTCATATTTTCAATGTTATGTCCTTGACCAGAAAAATGTTTGGCTACTGGTAAATGGATTTTATTGTCTGTAATTGTGTGACATATAGTGCACATAATTAAGTACACAACATTGAAAGAGAAGCATGTGAATGTCCCGGGAATCTTATAATCCTGTTGTGTGTTGTTGATCTGTATCCTGTCTTTAGTCTCTATGTGAGCACAGGTCTTGCAGCTCTTCACATTGCATGGATAAGTTCCTCTTGGTGTATCTGAGAGCATCGAACTTTGGACCTCCTAATTTAAGAAACATCATGGTCCGAAGTTTGATGCCCTCAGATACATCAAGAGGAATTTATCCATGCAATGTGAAGAGCTGCAAACCTGTGATCACATAGAGACCAAAGACAGGATACAGATCCCCAACACACAGCAGGATTATAAAATTCCTGGGACATTCACATGCTCCTCTTCCAATGTTGTGTATTTAATTATTTGCAGTATATGTCCTGTGGGGATCTTTTATGTTGGGGAGACAGGATAATGGCTAACAGTAACGATGGGGTCTCATCATCATAAAATTACAGACAATAAAGTCCATTTACCAGTAGCCAAACATTTTTCTGGTCAAGGACATAAAATTGAAAATATGAAAGTTGCAATTTTGAGAGGTAATTTCAAATCACAGAAACATCGGAGGGTCTGTAAATCCAAATTCATTAGAACTTTCGACTGCATTCAAAAAGGGTTAAACCTATATGACGGATTTATGGTTCATTATAACATCTGAAGAATGTTATTCAAAGACACTGAAGTCTTAAGACACCTGGTTTATATATAAATTAGGGTCATAAAAACTTTGACATCTTTGACAACTTTGACAATACCAAACTTCAACTTTGACAATATTACGCCTGGATGCTCTCCAGGCTTTGTTTTGTTTATTTAGTTAAATGTCCATTCATTATATCTTACGTCTACTCTAGTTGTTCATGTATACATTTGAGTTTCTTTAAATATTTTGTCATACTATGCCTGAGAAAGAGACCTGAGATGTCTTGAAAGCTTTCCTTGTAACATCACTTATTTTATTTTTGTTAGCAATTAAAAGGTATCACAACTACTAGATTATTATCTTGTTTCTCCCACTGAGAGCAATCAACAATTTGTGCATAATGACAGCGCACACTCTGTTGCTGTCTCAGAACAGTAGTAATGATTCAGCAACAGAGCAAGTTCTCATAATACCCAGTGTTTAGAGACCAGTGACATCACCAGCAGGAGTGTCACTGGTCTCTGCACACTGAGTATTATGACAATACGCTCTGTGTTTGGCTTTTTACTGATGATCAGAGATTTGAATAGAGCATGTGCTATCTTGTGCACTGTGCACATTGCACAGTTTGCAGGGATTAGCCCAGCCCCTGAAAAGGATATACTTCATTTCATGAACGAGGAGGGGCTGTGGAAATTACCTCAGCCTCTGCCCCCTGATCACGCTTCATTTAAGCATCCCAGCATGCATTGGAATTCTCAAATAGTCATTAAAGGGGACCTGTCACCTAGTTTAGCCCCCCTAACCTATCTGTACATGTCCCTGCAGCTTCCTACTACATTACTAACCATCCCTCTTTGACCTAATAGTGAATTATAATAGTTGAATAAAGCGGTTTATAAACTTACATGAATGTATGGGCTGGTTGCAGATTATTCGAACAATTACAGACCCTCATTCGGTGTGACAGCGTCTGTGATTGGTTGTTGGGCTCCTTACACATATAGTAGTATAAAAATAAATAATTTTAAAAATTACATAGCGCTCATCAGTATTTTTGATTCTCAGCAAAGATGAAGCAGGCAGCTACGATCTGCCACACCGAGCTGCCTTGCTTTACCATAGCTGGCAATCAAATTACAGGGAAGCCCATTTTAAAAAAGTTATTTAAATAAATAATTTAAAAAAAAATGTGTGGGCTCCCGCCATATTTTGATCGCCGGCTAGGTAAAACCAGACAGCTGGGGCTGGGATTCTCAATGTGGCAAGACCCAAGATTTCTGAGCCCCCAATGTTGAAAACCGCAGCATGCAGCCACCATTGAAAACGGAAAATTTATCATAGCGCCATTTCCAGGTGCCTTACCCAGCTCTTCCAGCGGCCCTGGTGATGGCACCCTGAATAATATTGGGGTTAACACCAGCTTTGCATTGTCAGCTGGTACCAAGCCTGAAATCCATGATGTCACGCCAAATTAGATATGGCCACCATGAATTTCTAGTAAACATTAAAAAAAACACAACACAGATATTTTTAAAATTAAAAATAAAACACAAAACACATTTAGGGACTCCATCTTTATTAGAAAAAAAAATCCAACGTAATCCACGTCTTCTTATCTTCTTCAGCTCTGCTACTTCTCTCTGCCATCAGACAAACAGTATCTGCTGACAGAAGAGCAGGCACAGAATGACATCGGAGCACAGCCATAAAGAGAGCGTTTCTCTCACTTATAGCTGTACTCCGATGTTTTTCTGTGCGGTAAGTGGTGATGTCACCCTTTGAAAGTGTTGTGGTTACTATAGCAATGCTTTCAGGTTGAGCTCAGTTACTGGACGCTATTCCCAGACAACTCATTCATTCAGTGGGGATAGCGTCCAATCACTGAGCTCAAAGTGAAGGCATTGCCATAGTTACCACAATGCTTTCAAAGGGAGAAGCAGCTGTCAGCGTGTCACTTCTGGACCTGCGCAGTGTGGGGGGTGTATTTGCGTACAAGCCGTCTCTGGAGCATGCGCAATGTGCATTCCGAATCCAGCCTGTACACCTAATACCCCCCACAATGCACCAGGCCGGAATTGACACCGTCCGGCGCGTCATCACAAGAGGAAGAAGATGGGAATTTGAAATCAGGGCGCGTTCCTGAATGAATGATCACACTCGTAACTGCAGCAGCGAGGCGGGGGAGAGTGGACCTGGAGAGGCTGCTCACACATCTAGGAACACCCACACGGCTGTGGACATGTACGTTTCTAAACCGCTTTATTCAACTATTATAATTCACTATTAGGTCAGAGAGGGATGGTTAGTAATGTAGTAGGAAGCTGCAGGGACAGATAGTGATAGGTTAGGGGGACTAAACTAGGTGACAGGGTCCCTTTAAGCAGGAAGTGAAAAAATTATAAAAAAACAAATTAGATAATGTAGTTAGAGAAGGATAGGGACTTTTTAATTCAAGTATATTAGAAAATAGTTTATATCATGGTATTAAATAGATAGGCATTTAGGAGGAGAATTACTGTGGACTTCGGGTAACCCTGTAATATCCTTTCTCCATCTACAGTTACACACTTCCTTTGTTTTCTATCCAGTCCTGTCAGGCTCAAAAAAAGGATGATAAAAAATGAATTTGAGATTTTAGTTTACATGGATTACACTACATTTGTAAATAATTCCCTTTCTGTGATCTATTTTGTAATTATGATTTTAATGTAATGAAGTAGAGCTAAAATGTTTTACCAACAAATTATATTAAAAAATGCTACTAATGCTGCATACAGCCCTAACTAAAATAAACAATGCAAACTAGCATTGGCCAAGTTAAAGTCAGTTATTTGTCATTGTGTTGAATGTAATTGAACAGATTTTTTTTGTTAAATCTCGGCAGGTGCACAACATTGTTCATTGCCATTTGGTTCATGACATCTGCTTATTATGGATTGCACCAAAGCACCAAAAAGAAATTACACGCTGTCAAGGACAAGGCCAGAATGTCAAGAACAAGGTCAGGATAACATGATAGGTGAACATTTTTTGGCTTCAATATTTATCCATGATAATGGTGACAGAAGGGCAGTAACACCCCCCCTTCCCCGCCAAACACACACACATAAATACAATACAGAAAAATTCCTTTATTCTGCAACTTCATGTCTGTGAAGCTTCAATATCTTGCCGGCCTAAGAGTTCTGACGTAGTGCCCAGAGGATCACGCCACAAATCAGATGCTCCAGATTCATGAAGGGCGTGCACCTTTTCATGAATCAAAGGGCATCGGACTCCATCACGTCGTCATCAAGACCATCAAGAAAAATCGAGAATTGACAGTGATGAATCCAAGAAGGGGGAGTACTTATTTGTTATTTTACATATATTAGCATTACGCTTTCACTTTTCTTAAAGTGAAAACCCATTTAAGGGAACCTGTCAAGTGAAAAGATGCTATTAATCTGCAGAGATGGGGAAAATCTGCAGGTTAAGGCCTCGTGCACACGCTGACTATTTGATGAGTTTTTACCTCAGAATTTGTAGTGAAAACCAGGAGTGGGTGATTAAATACAGAAGTGGTGAGGTGTTTCTATTATAGTGGGTTTACCCGTCCCGATATCGGCCCGATATCGTAGCCAACAACGCGGGAGCGCGCTTTTTGAGCGCGCTTTTCCCTGCATCGCATCGGCAGTTTACACGGCGCGATATCGGGATGCAACGTCCCTACAATGTCTATGCCCACCAACCCAGGAACAACCATTTAACATGGGAGTGAATGGGTGACGTGGCAGTACACATCGTAGTTGGGCTGTCACACAGGACGATCCTGCTCCAACCGGCATACGATATCGGGCGTTTGAATAGCACGCTCATTCGACCCCCGATATCGTTTTGCCATCGTTCCTGCATCGTATCGGATGTTCATACTGTACAACGCAGGAACGATATCGGGTCCAACGCACGAACCACGTGACTTTTGGTCGGAGTTGGGTCGGAGTTGGACGCCGATATCGCAACGTGTAAACCCACCATCTGACTTTTCCTTTGATTGTTCCAGTCCTCGTTTTGTCTACAAATGCTGAGGTAAAAAACTCATCAAAAACTCAATGTGTGCATGTGGCCTAATAGTGTTTTTACATGTGACAGGTTCGCTTTATACTGAATGTTTTCTGAATATTATTTCCCCAAAATATGATCTATTTGATACAAAAATGTTGTAGTTTCCCCATGTTATGTGTGGGGCTCTATTTTGTTAAATAAATATCCAGACTTTTTTTCTGTAATTACATTAACTACTAACCCAAGGGCTACAAACTCATAAGTTCCCATAAAAATGTGTAAAGTGATGCCAATGTCTCTTACAAGTCTGTGGATTTAATGAATCTTAGTAAATAAGAAGGCCACCATTGTTTTATTACATCATTCCTGAAACAGTTTGGAGCACTGACTATGTCGTTAGTAATTAGTAACACCTTATTAAGGAATGTGGTAACATAATGAGGCAGGCTGAGAGAGGAGGATGATGGACAGCGTGCTTTGGTAAGAGTGTAGAAGAACTGACAAGTGTGCCGCCTGTAGATACAATTAAACCTGTACCTAATGATCAGCGAATAAACAGCAATTAGTTCTACAAACTTTATCTATGAAACATTGCCTTCATTATTAACACCTGGATCTGGATATTCAGTAATACGGCCGCACATTTTAAAGGGGAAATCCAGTCAAAATGTCACAATGCTTTGTCACAGAAACAAGTGACCATATTCCGGTGAATCGCCACTCATTTTCTGAATTAAAGGACTCCATGGAATCCTTAAACTTTATTGTTACCGCTTAAAGATTCTTAGGCCTATGATCAGCTTTTGGTGAGGTTTTGATTCTGGTTTTTGATGCAGCGTCTTAGGTCAGGGACACACGAGCGAGAGAATCAGCTACTAGTGATGGGCGAACCTGAACTGTAAAATTCAGGGTCTGTACCGAACATCTAGTATTCATGCACAGATCCTGAACAACTGGTTTCCCTGGGAAATCTGTGTTACAGTTCGGGTCCGGGGGCTGTAAAAGAAAGCATATAATTAATAAACATTAGCTTATACTTACATTACCCAGCACCTGGAGCGCTTATCTCGCTCACTTACGGCTGGGTTCCAGGTGATGCTGGGGATATCTGAGTTCATGTGAACTTGATAACCTTTGACACAGCAACCGTCTGTCATTCCGTGCCTGCTCGTCTTTGTCAGCAGATGTCTTTGTCTGTTGGCAAAGATGTAGCAGACCTAAAGAAGATAAGAAGACCTGGATTATTTTGGAGGGAGGATTTTTTTTTCTAATAAAGATGGAGTCTCTAAATGTGTTTTGTGTTTAATTTCTGCTAAAAACATTTTTTCTCTATGTTGTGTTTTTATAACTGTTTATTAGAAATTCATTGTGGCTAGGCCTAATTTATCCTAAACCATGGATTTCGGTATTAGTACCAGCTGGCAATACAAAGCTGGTATGAACCCCTTATTAGCCAGTCTGCCACCCCCCACCAGGGCTGCTTGAAGAGCCGGGTAAAGTGCATGGAAATGGCACTATAATGATTGTGCCATTTTCAGGGGCGGCTGTGAGCTACGGTTTTCAGCGAGGGAGGCCCAGAATGCTTGGACCTTACCACTCTGAGAATCCCATCCCCCAGTTGCCTGGTTTTATATGGCTGGCGATTGAAATATAGCGGGAGCCCATACATCTTTTTAAATTATTTATTTAAATAATTAAAAAAAATATTGGTGTTCCCTGTATTTTGATTGCCAGCCAAGGTAAAGCCAGGAAACTGGGTGTGGCAGCCCGTACCTGTCCGCTTTATCTGCCCTGAAAATCAAATATATTGTTTTTCAAATATTTAAATAAAAAATGTTTAAAGGGATCCTGTCACCTCCAAAACGCCTCCTAAGCTATTAAAACGTTTTTATGCACTTTCACAGGATGCTTTTAGGAGACAAAAGGAGTGTGAGATTAGTGATGGGATGCTGCAGGGACATGTTTTGCTAGCTTAGGAGGCGTTTTGGAGGTGACAGGATCCCTTTAAAAAATGTGTAAGCTCCTGCAACATTTTTATCGCCAGGTAAAACAAGGCAGCTGGAGGCTGAGATTCTCAGCGTGGTGAGGCCAAGTGTTCTGGGCCCCCCATACTGAAAAACCGCAGCACGCAGCTGCTCCTGAAAATGGCATTCATCATAACACCATTTCCAGGCGTTTTACCTGGCTCTTCCAATGGTCCTTGTGGCGGGTGGCACGTTGGCTAATAATGGGGTTAATAATGGTTTCAAAAACACTTTTTAAAATATAAGGCCCTCCAACCAATATATACTTCATAAAAAACACTCTGGAGTCAGGCCAAAGTCACAAAATATTGCTCTTTATTTGATAAAAATTGATATACAATTGCCGTAATTAAGGCGATGCCAAACTGGCACACAAGACAGGTGACCACATGATGTTTACACTTTCAAATACAAGTTAATCACTTATTGAAATGCCTGACAGTATAAGGTAAAACCAGCACATAGCCAAATAACTGGATACTGTCACAGACATGCATAAGAAAATGAAAGACAAATGTCAAGTCATGGATCATGAGTCCAAGTGTTACCTGTGGCCGCCGCCTACGCGTTTCGCAAAGGCTTCTTCAAGGAGAAGACCCTTCTTGAAGAAGCCTTTGCGAAACGCGTAGGCGGCGGCCACAGACAGGTAACTCTTGGACCCATGATCCATGACTTGACATTTGTCTTTCATTTTCTTATGCTTGCCTGTGACAGTATCCAGTTATTTGGCTATGTGCTGGTTTTACTTTATACTGTCAGGCATTTCAATAAGTGATTAACTTGTATTTGAAAGTGTAAACATCATGTGGTCACCTGTCTTGTGTGCCAGTTTGGCATCACCTTAATTATGGCAATTGTATATCAACTTTTATAAAATAAAGAGCAATATTATTGTGATTTTGGCCTGACTCCAGTGTGTTTTTTATGAAATAATAATGGGGTTAATACCAGCTTCGCATTGCCAGCTTGTACTAAGCCCGAAATTCATGGTGTCAGACCAAATTAGACCCACCCACCATGAATTTCTAGAAAACATCAAAAAAAAAAAACAAACACAGAGAGAATTTTTTTTTTATTAGAAATAAAACAAAAAACACATTTAGGGACTCTATCTTTAATTACAATCCCCTATCTGATGTAATTCATAGGCAGAGCAGGTTCAGCTCTGCTTCATCGATCTGAACAAGTCTGTTGAGAGGGACAAGCAGGCTCAAGCTGAGCTGGGTGCCATGACAGTGGTTAATCGAGTTCATAGCAGAGCCATGTACTTGGGTGACCCCTGATGTCACCGCGAACACTGCCGAGAACTGAAGTGGTTCTCAGCAGTGCAGTGAATATCCCCTGAAGTTAATGAGCGGCCCCGGAAGTAGATACGGCCGGGAGAGCAGGATGCGTGCTGCAGGACCCAGTAAGTATAATGGTGATGTCTATTAATTATATGCTTTCTTTACAAGCCCCCTGCCCCATCCTATAACTCTAAAGTTCAAGCTTGGGGTTCGGACGCAAGTTTGAGTTACGTCCAGCCTCAAACTCAGAATTTACAAAAAGGTCCGGGTGAGTCCGCGGATCCCGAGCATTGGCGTGTTCACCCATCATTATTCGCTACCGATATGCTAATGACCCTTGGTTCAGGCTCTGCTACGAGTGTGTAATGCACCTGTGATCTGATCCTGCGATCAGATCATAGCTGCAGGGGAGAGGGAGAGTAATCTCCCCAACTCTTCCATTGCTGGCCTCGGCTTATATTGCACTGCACTGAGAGGTCATCCAAGCGCAGTTCAGTGTTTCACTCGCACCCATAGACTTGTATGTCTGCTAGTGATATGAGACTTGCTGACAGTCGCTGCATGCTGCAACTGTTTTCTTGGTCCAATTCCACCTGAGAAAACAATCGCAGATCAGCACTGCCCTATTGATGAAAATAGGGCCGAGTGTAATCCGATTTCTTATCGTATTGCACTTATCTGATTGTACTTGATGCACCCCAGGGCCGTGTGGTACTCAGAACCGGGCTGTTAAGCAATTCTGGGGAGTCACAGGGGTCGAGACCCAGCTTCCGTGACCCTGGGTTCAGTTGTAAAAGGCAGTTCTTGGCTAGTGTAGGGAAAGAGGTGACTTATAAGGGAGTTATTTGTTATGCCACCCGTGGTTTCTGGCTATGGGTAGCTTCCGCTGCTGCAGAACCACTGGGGATGATGGACAGGCAGCTAGCATGGAGCAGCTTCCCACAGGCGGAGAAGATCCCCAGGGCAGTGGATGTTGAAGGGTGTAGGGTGCAGGATGGAGGGTGCGCAAATAACTGGAGTCTACAGCAATGAACATATCCTTTACCTTTACTTGTCCAATGCAGATACAGTCCGGGGCACCGGTTTAGATGTTACTGTGGACTTGGGCCGCCTGGAAGCAATCAGGAGGGATCCACATAGCCAGGTGCGTTTGAGGTCTCCCTTCTGCGCTTTCACTTGCAAGTTCCTGCTGCTGCGTGAAGCTGTGCTGCGGCCCTCTCTCTTCCGCTCTGCTTTAGTCTGTACCTGTTTAGCAGGCAGCGCAAGCCCTGATCCAGGTATTGCTCCTCAGTGGAGACCCCGGGCTCTAGTATGCTACTGTGCTCCAGGCGTTGGGTAGGCCAGTTGACCTGGAATCCCCTGCCCGTTCGGATTTCTGCTGTTGGGCCATTAGTATCCAGACAACCTCGGACTCCAGTGTCCGGTTTTCTTGGTGCTTTCTCCTCTGGGGTGAGCTTAACATTGCTCTGCTCCCCAGGCTCTTCTCTCCTTCCTCCTCATAGTCACTCCATCACTGCTCTGTTGTTCTCCCTAGTTGTTCTGCCTAACCCCACCTCCAGGCCAGAACATTTATAGGGAAGCTCCCCTTAAGCCGGGTTCTAGAGCACCCCCTACAGGTCTGGAGGCTGGAAAGTGTTGGATGCTGGGTCACCTGGATAGGGAACTCCCCTTCTTGCTTCCAGGCATGACCACCTCATGTGGGGGAGGCAATGCCATTGTTTCAACCAGACTCCTGGGGTGCTACAGACTCATCCTGTGTCCTAGCCCTTACAGCTCCAGAAAGGTGAATGTGATTTATAGAAATAGTCTGCCCACTATGCTTCTTTTTTACTCATCATAAACTGACCTGCGGTATGTGTTTCAAATCAACATCATGTCAGTTAGATGTGGAAAATCCACAGGTAAAAAATGCACTTGTGTTTTTAGTGTGTTTCCGCGATGTAAAGATGTATTTGCACGCTGAATTTGTGCTGCAGATTTTGAACTTCCAAAATCTGCACCTACTGGCAGAAATGTGCACCAAAACCATCCCTGTCGGCACGGTGCATTTTTTATGCGTTTTTGTCACGGAGTTCAAGGTGCGTTTTGACTATTTAAATAAAGCTTGGATACTTTGGTAACAAAAAGATGTCATATCCTGCTCCCCCTCCCTTCAACACTATCACTTCCTGCAGGTTTTAATGCAAATTAGGCCCAAAATAAGCAACACATACACATAGTGTGAATACTGCTGTGTATCTGCTGCTTAATTTTAGCTAACATGAGGGTCTATGGGTGAAAAACACGATAAGGCCATGTGCACACGTTGAGTATTTGATGAGTTTTTTACCTCAGAATTTGTAGATAAAACCAGGAGTGGAACAATCAGAGGAAAAGTCTAATAGAAACACCTGCACCACTTCTGTATTTAATCATCCACTCCTGGTTTTGGCTACAAATCCTGAGGTAAAAAACTCATCAAATACTCAGCGTGTGCACGTGGCCTAAAACCCGCAAAAAGAATTAACACGCTGCAAAATTTCCCGCAATAAAATACACAGCAGATCTGCTGTGGAAAAAAACACACCATACGGACAGGACTTCGCAAATCCTATAGTATTTGCTGGGAAAACACGCTGCTGCAAGCATAGTGTGGATCTGCTGCGCATCCCACCAAATACTTGGCAAAATACGCATTGTGCAAACCGGCCCTAAGAGCAACAAAAACACATGTACTCCGCACATAAGTGTATCAATAAAGTTTTGACAACATTAAATACCACGAAGTATCAAAAACAAAGCAGCTTTATTTAAAACATGACATACCAAAAAAAAGGCAAGTAAGGTCGGCCTCACACCACGATTTTTTGGATCCGGGGCTGTCTGGTGTGATCCGAATTCGCCCCCATGTATCCCTATGGCGCGGGATTGTGCTTATTTGGCTTCCGTTTTGCTGGTATTCCAGGAGGAACCGGTTTTGTCCGATTTTTGCATTGGAGTTTGCAACATTTGCTGGAGTTTTCAACATTTTTGTGTCCGATGCAAAAATCGGACAAAACTGGATCCTGCCGAATCTGGCGCCCATGGCATGGGAGTCTATGGGGGCAAGATCGTGCCGAATCCAATAAGAAATCGGACCGGTTCCTGGACTCCTAGTGCTAAAAGAGCGGCGGCTGTTAAAAGCAGCCGCCGCTGAATTTAAGCATCTGGAGAGCTCCACGACTGAGATTTCAGCACCGTGGGCAGCTCCCTTGCTCTCGTTTTGAAATTTCAGCACTGGACAGCACAGCAACGAAGCTGGCAAAAAGCAGGATCGGAGGGCTGATTTGCCCTCCAGTTCTGCTCATCCATGGCTTTCAGGTTCTGTCCGGTGCATTCTGCAAAACACCGGACAGAACCTGACTGTCAAAAAACGTGGTGTGAAGCCGGTCTAAGTTGTCTGCAACTTCTCCTGTGTCCAGGAGAAAAATCCAAATTGTCCCAGATCCTCCCAGAGAGATGGAAACCGGATAGCAAATAGCTGCCATCCGGCTCCATCTGTCCCCATAGGACTGCATTACTGCAAAATCGGGTGCAAGGCTGTCCGATTTACATCGGACAGCCCCGGACTTGATCTTGCCGTGGTGTGAAACCGGCCTTAGAAGATCATCAAAAATCAATATCATATTGCCATGTTTCAGGGCGTTTCTGGGGGCCCTGAAACACGTTGACAAATAAATCAATATTATATTCACCCTTTGATGTCTTGTGGAATATAGCAGCACGGTTTTTAACCCTTTATTCTCCATACTTTAATTTTCTGAAATAATGACCTTTGGGTCTTCTTTGGCTGTAAGCCATAATCATCAACATTAACCGAAATAAACACATGAACTCTATATAATATATGCATTTCACTTTTTGTATTGCATTACTGAAATAAAATAACTTTTTGATGATATTCTAATTCATTGAGATGCACCTGTAGATCTAATCTAGTCACAAGTCAAACTCAGCAATTCAGGTCTTTGGGTCTGTGAAAGAAATTGGACAGCATTGTGTCCATTTTCATGTTTATTTCAAAGAATAATCTTGAGAGACCTTCTTGGACAAAGCCCAACCTGATGAAACCATGACGGTAAAATCTGACACATGGACCTAACGCTGATGAAAGCTGGTCTTCATATTTTTTTTCAATTTGTCAAAACTCTTTGACGTTTGAATGAACTCTGACATTTATGGTATTTTTTATGTTATATGGTTTTGAGTTTAAAATCCTGTTCTTGTGATATTGGTTATTGATGACATCATTTATTTTGAAAAATTGACCCAAACTGGTAAAGTGTGTGCAGTATATTGTCATCGTGCACCAGACACTGGGATTATTATTCCCACTACAGACCCTGTCTGCACGATCCAGAAAGAATACATTCCCAGACCCAGGCTGTTATAACAGACTGTGAATTAGCAACTAGTCTCGTTGAACTAAGCGCTTACTTGAACAAAGTGCATATTGTTGTTTGCCCACAGCTAAAATGTACAACTTATGCATTCTGAATCCAAACGCTGCATTAAATAAGCATCTGCTATTTTTACCAGGCTATTTAACACCAAATGAAATAAATACCCAAACCGAGGGTGCGTGCTGTGCATCTGCAGCCAGATCATCCATTAGGAGGAAAGCAGATGTAATATATGCAGGACTCGCTCACAAGATGAACATGGCATAATTAAACCTATTTATTTATGAGCCAACTTTCAGTTTAGTTTAGTCTGAATGACATTTTCACTATGACTGTGGTATAATGTTAGTGAGAGTTATATTGAATTAGTGGTAGCACTGCAGTCAGCGGATAAAATATGATAATATAATAATAATAATAATAGTTATTCACTTATACACTCCCTGACAGAAGTTATGTCGCTTATCCATGTTATGTAAATAAAAGCTTATAACCTGACATTAAATTCATCCATTGGTTTTATAAATTACTCTTTTGAAAGCTTAAACCCTCCGAAATGTCGTTTAGGTTAAGAAAATAGATTGTCATCAATGCTGAAATATTGATCATTTAATGAACACAGAATGGTCAGATTTTGGCAAGACAAACGTTTTGTTGCCTGGTCACATAATGCACCCAGTCCTAGTTTACATCCTCACCTGTGCTCAGTAAATGATCGGTTAATTAGTGGGTGTGTATAAAAAGAAACCCAGCACCACAGACCTTCACTTGAACTGCAACTTGAGCTGTGACAACTTGCCAAAAATCCACCCTGCGACCAAAGCCTTGATTATCAAGAGGCTGAAGACCAGATCCACTGTAGAGGTGGCTGGCACTTTTAATGTGTCTTAGCGTCAAGTGCAAAGAATTAAAAAAAGATATGAAGAAACTGGAGATGTGTTTGACAAGCCCAAGTCTGGCAGACCCCTGCTTAGGAGGAACATTTGTTGGTTAAAAAAAAACAAAGCAAGCACCTCTTCCACTGCAGCAGAGCTCCAACAGGCCTGGTCACCTCAAGTCCCTGTGTCAACTAGAACAGTTTGTAGGATTCTGTCTCGAAATGGCCTCCATGGTCGAATCAGTGCCCAGAAACCAGCACTAAACAAAAGGCAAATAAAAAACCCTGTGACATTTGCAAAGTCCTACAGCCTGCTAAACAGATGGATGCTGAAAAAATGGCAGAAGGTGGATCTCTCTGATGAATCTTCAGTAGAATTATACCACAGCCGCAGCAAATACTGCAGGAGACCTACTGGAGTCCGTATGGATCCAAAATACACCCAGAAAACAGTTACATTTGGTGGTGGAAAGATCATGGTCTGGGGTTACATTCAGTATGGGGTTGTGCAAAACATTTGCAAGGTGGAAGGCAATATCAATAGCCTAAAATATCAAGAAGTATAAGCTACCTCTTATGTTCCAAATCATAAAAGGGGTAAAATTTTGCAGCAGGATGGTGCTCCATCTCATATATCCATCTCTACAACAAGGTTCCTCCAGGCAAAAAAGATCAAGGTGCTCAAGAACTGGCCAGCCCAGTCACCAGACATGAACATTATTGAGCATGTTTGGGGTAGGATGAAAGAGGAAGCTTGGAAGACAAAACCAAAGAATCTAGATGAACTCTGGGAGGCATGTAAGACTGCATTCTTTGCTATTCCTGATGACTTCATTAATAAATTGTATGAATCATTGTTGAACCACATGGATGCAGTCCTTCAAGCTTGTGGAAGTCACACAAAATTTTAAATATGACTTTAATAGCACCACAACTTCATTCACCAATGTTATGCAACATATATTTGTATTTTAAGTTCATTATTTGTTCGAAAATCACATTACTTTCTGTGGGCGACAAAACTTTTGTCTTGCCAAAATCTGACCATTCTGTGTTCATTAAATGATCAATATTTCAGCATTGATGCCAATTTATTTTCTTAACCTAAACCACATTTCGGAGGGTTTCAGCTTTCAATAGAGTAATTTATAAAACCAATGGATGGATTTAACATCAGGTTATAAGCTTTTATTTACATAACATGGATAAGCGACATAACTTCTGTCAGGGAGTGTATAGCACCATCATATTCTGCTTTACATATATCAAGATCACTGTCCCCATTGGGGCTCACAATCTAAGGTCCCTATCAGTATGTCTTTGAAGTGTAGGAGCAAACCTGGAAGAAACTCATGCAAACATGGGGAGAGCACAGAAACTTCTTGCAGATATTGTCCATGGTGTGAATTGAGCCCTTGACCCTAATGCTGCAAGACTGCCGTGCTAACCACTGAGCCACCATGACACCTGTATCAACATATCCCTGTATTTCTGACTATTTTAAATCCAGGTGTAAGGGAATCTGTCACCAGGATTTTGCTAAGAGCAACGTGATGCAGGGGCAAAGACTCTAATTACAACTATTTATCACTTACTTGGCCTCTTAGCTTTTAGAAAATTACTTTTTTATCAGCAGAAGATTAGGAACTTTTTGCCTATGCACAGCATACACAGAAAGCTTCCAAACAGCAGTATGGGTGTGGTCCTACAGTGGTTACCATTCAGATAACTGGTAGATCTGTGGCCAATAAGACAGTTTTTAATCAAAATTGCAGTAATCAGCCCATGATGAGCTAGCAAAACCAAACCTGTTGACATATTGCTTTTAACTTAGTGGGTTTTCCACTTTTAGAAATATCAATCTCAAAGGTTTCCTGTAATGTAAATAACAAAATCTCCCGGTGACTGTCTACTCTGGTCTAAATGTTTTGGCTGCAGCAGCGATGTTACATAAACCTCTCACCTGACCACTGCAGCTAATCATTGAGCTTGGGACATCTACATTGGCTGACAATGACCTCAATGATTTTTTGACCCAAGGGTGAGTACTATCTGATTAAAGGTACCGTTACACGCTTCAACGTTGAAACGATCTCACTATCAATCTCGGGGGCGCGCGGTCATTAGGACATTGTTTTGACATCATTGGTGAGATGTCACACGTGTAGATATCATACAGGACGCACCAATGATGTAGCGAGCAGCTATCGTTCACACAATCCAGCAAACTATATTTGTTCACTGATGTGAATGGGCGAAGTTGTGAACGACATCGTTATCGTGGTGTCACACACAATGATGCAGCAGGTTGGCTGATCGAAGATCGTTTGATTTGAGAACATGTTCTCAAATCTGCGATCAGCGATCCAACGATTTATCATAGTCGTATCTCGGTGTCACACGAAATGACCACCGAACGATGTCATTTGAACGACTCCAAACCGGTCACGTTTCAGCGATATCATTTATGATATCGTACCGTGTAACTGTACCTTTAGTTATGTTAAATTACAGGAGACGTTTGGTGTCACTTTCTTATACCATATCACACTATAAAATGCACTTCAACCCCCCCATATTTGGAGGAAATTGGGGGGTGCATTTTATAGTCCAGATGTAAAGTACTATGGGGGAGGTGCAGTGGTAGTTGAGTGGTGTCACCGGAGGCTGGAGCAGGAGGCAGGAGCATGAATCTGGGGCTGAGGTAGCCACGTGTTCCCACTATTTAAGGAAATGAATATGCGCTGCTCCTCATGCCCATATAATCCCACCCACCTCTCTGCATTTAAAATGGCTCCAAGAGGTGGAAGAGATTATAGGTGTGGGCAACAGCATAAATTGTAAGATCATGCATTGTATATTGTAAGCTCTTATGAACAGAGCTGTCATCCTGCTTTAATTATTGTATTCTTTGATAACTGTTATTTATGGCTGTATATGAACCTCTGAATTGTAAAGCGCTGTGGAATATGTTGGCACTATATAAATAAAGATTATTATTATTATGAGGAAGGAGGAGCAGGCTGCCGGTGGCAGCTGCTGATGGTCTCGCTTTCCTCTTCACAGGTTCTATAAGTAATCCTGCTCTCTGTACAGCATTTGTGAGTTCTCCCTGGCACTGCTTTGTCACTGCTGCCACAATAGACAGGGGGAGGTGGGCAGTCTGCTATCCAGATCACGAGCCGCAGCGACATGTTGCAGTGATTAAAGCAGAGCCAGGGAGAACTGAAGTGTGCTGTACAGAGAATAAAATTACTTATAGAACCTGTGAAGAGGAAAGCGAGACTGCGGTGGCAACACTCTGCTTTTACCTCCTCTTAATGCAAATTGATATGCTCTGCTGCCTACACCCATAATCCCACCACCTCTAGGAGCCATGTTGAGTGCCAAGAGGTGGGTAGGATTATGGGCGTGGTGAGCAGAGCATATTCATTTTCTTAAATAGCGGGCATACCTCTATTTTGGATTCAGGGGTATTATCACAGGCTCAATATGATGATGAAGATACTTTCTATGATGCAAACATCCACCCTTCTCTACTAATCAAACAAATGTCCAGCAAGAATAATACAATGGTAAATATGTGGTCAGGCGTTGGTATATTCTGTAAACCAGACAATTCAATGGGACATCACTACTGGGATTTCCACTCTGTGGTGCTGAAATCCTCAATAGCAAACCGTTCATCATCACTTCAATAGAAAGAATAGCAGTCCTAGCACAATGGGACGGCTTCTCCTAAACTTTGAACGGAAACACATAGAAAAATAGAACAATTGAAGAACGTGTGGGAGAATTAACTAGTAGGACAACCACTATAAAGGATTATTTTAAATAGTAGAGCTGAATTTATTTTTTCATTTCTACAACTAAGTACTTGCATTAGTCTTGAAATGCCCTTGTTAGATGAGAAGTAAACTATCGTCAGTAAGTATCCAACACCTTTATTCATCTCTGCCACATTCCTCTTCTATTTATTCTGCTTGGCTCATTACACCAATGGGCATGATAAAGCGTGGTGTCACCCGTGATAAGTGGTCTGAGACGTCCCAGTAATAATTCACAAGAACATCCAGTCTCTCGCAGGTGACAAAATTGGTCTGCTCAGGATTTGCTCGCCTAATTTTGGAGAAGGCCCTTTCTTCACTGTTCTTCTTAAAATATGGTGTCATGACCTTGTAAATTCATCTTTTGAAATTCATACAATCGCTAGCACTAATCAAATACTAGAATATATTTGTCCTTATAAATATTGGACAAGGTAGAAATGAACAAGTTCATAGTTATGTTGTATTTCCTATTAGAAATATTATTTCTATTTTGAACAATGATAGCTATAATAACACTGACAGGGCTGTAACTACAGTTGGCGCAGGGTTGAAATTGCACCTGGGCCCTGGAACCTAGGGGCCCCAAAAGTCCCTTTGGCCTATAGAAAAAGACTAATGATACATATTGCAATATCTATCTTTTTCCATTCTTCAATAATGACCTCTTTTAGTCCTTGGTTGCTGGATTGAGAGTGATGCCTAATTTGTCTCTTCAAAATTCTTTGTGTGTTCAATTGGGTTTAGATCAAGAGACTCTTGTAAATCCAACTGAGGAAGACAGCGGGTCGCTGTAGAAACGTGTATTGGTGTTATGAATAAAGGAGGTTTGTGCTCCATTAATCTCTATAATCTTTTCTTCCCACTCTGAGCGCTCCTGCAAATTGACCACAATCTTCTCTCACTGTTATGAATCCCTCTTGGGTTTGTGGCTGGAGCTGCTGGAGTTGGTGGATACCATCCCTGTAAGTTAAGGACTTGCCGTGACGTCAGCGGTGACGCGGAGTGACATGATCGCAATACCCACGTGACCAGGACCAAGAAGAAGCCTCTGGCGCGGTCCTGCCATTGCGTTAATTCCAAACGCATTACCAAGGTTGTGCAGGGATTGCACAACCTGATCAGGTGAGCTGCACCTTGTCACACCGGTTTTAAGCCCCCACCAGACCACCGGGTTCCTCTCATGTGCGCTCTCCCCCTTTTCTCTTTTCTCATTGGGGTGACGACTCCCTTTGTGTACAGAAGTGAGCTGGCAATTTGTGTTATGATCAACACATCACTCACGAGCACCAGCGCTACTCACTGAGTAATGAGTATCGTGAATACAGTACTATCCGTGCGAGTAGCGAATGGTAACAATTACCGTTAGTCATCACTAATCAGTACATCTGTGAATTCATGATATCACTGAAATGTAGCACCTCACATAAGGAAACTGCCACTACCATACTTCATTGTAGACACCATGCATTTTTCTTTGTTCCTCACCTATGCGAAGTTATACAGTTTTGAAGTCATCAGTTCCAAAAACAGTTATCTTCGTATAATCGCTCCAGAGAATAGAGTCCCAGTAATCTTTATATTTTTGAGCATGCATTTCCTCTATACAGGTAACAATCACTCTGGTTTGTCTTTTTATTTCTTTAGCTGTAGTAAAGTTTAATGTCTTTTTTCATCAACTGTTTCCATTAGAATTATTAACCTAGGTTTTGGCCATAAATCGATAACTCAAATTTAAGAGAATACCTATGTAAAAAGGAGTTTTAAGCCCAAATAATGGGACAAAAAATTCACTTTATTGGAATACAGGTATACACATAAATAACAACAATTCAATAGATAAGATACCAAATTTCTTTATCCCGAGAGAGACCAAAGAATCCCACTAAAAATGTATTACCAAATTACGGAGGAAAAAAAATCAATAGGTGTGCTAAAATAATTGCTTTATAGTACAAATTACATCCTTTGTTCCTATGGCTCATAATTCCAACAACATTTAGTTAAAATATATAATAAAATACTGCTGTCAATCAAACAAAATTCAGAAACAAGTGTGCTTGTGTTATTACTACTACTCTTGTTTTATAATCATGTAAATATAGGATAATAAAGTGCTAGACAACAGTGCAATATATCCGGTGCGTAAAAATTCATATATCTAATTAATCAATATTAATGTAAGACATAAAACTATATGTGCAAAGTGCAAAAGAACAGTTTGCTGTCCACCAGACTTAAAAAAAAACACATTAGAAAATGTGCCTAACATAGGGTGCGCGGTGACGACAAAGTAAGGTGCGTAGGGTAACTGGACAAATAATAAGTGCAACACAGTGCAAATGGATATATTACAACAGTTAGGGTAGGAGAGAGAAAAATTAATTCAAACTGGGTAAAAAGCCTCAGAGGATCAGGTAGTGGTGGCAGAATTATATAAATACTCTTCTGGATGTGACACAGCAGGGGTATAATTCCTCAATTTTACCCATAGGGTGGTACTGTTATAATACAGCTCCTGGCGGGACCTTGGACGTAGGTTGCGGTCAGCGCCGCACACTCTGCACAATTAAACAAAATAGTGTCTGGTGTGCAGGAACAGAAACGTTAATGAATGTGCAATATCACTAGTTATTAATAGGAGTAAAATTGCCCCAGTGTGCAGATGTTCAATGAGTACACATATAAGAGACAGTAGTCTTGGTTTTGCACAGGTTCTAACCTGCACAGTTCAAGTATTCACAGTGCTGTGACTAGCTGAAACTCTGTTTGGTAAAGCCAGGGGAAAAAAGGGGTCAAAATGGAAGATAAATCAGGAGTAATCTGACCAGGTATCCTAAATACAGGATGCTGGAAGCAATAATACAAGAGCTAAACACCAAGGATTATGCCCATCGGTGAGGGGGTCTGTACATAAGCCGGTCCTGTAAAGGGAAGTATGGCTCACCCTTAACGCGTTTCGCCTTCGCTTCTTCAAGAATATGTGTATACCTGTATTCCAATAAAGTGAATTTTTTGTACCATTATTTGGCCTTAAAACTCCTTTTTACATAGGTACCGTATATACTCGTGTATAAGCCGAGTTTTTCAGCCCAAAAATTGGGCTGAAAAGTCTCCCCCTTGGCTTATACGCGAGTCACTGTATACTGTATACACTGTATACAGTGTATACAGTATACAGGCCCGCCCCCATCAGTATACAGGCCCCCCCTGGCTGCACAAACCTGTAAAGGAAGAGATTAGTATACTTATCACTGTCCCGCTGCCGCTGTCCCGCCGCCGTCATCGCGCTCCTCCGTCTTCATCCATCTTCTTCCGGCTTCCTCCGGTCGGCGCAGGCAATAACGTCATTGTCTGCGCGCCAGAGGAAGCCGCAAGACGCTGGATGAAGACTGAAGAGCGCGATGACGGCGGCGGGACAGCGGCAGCGGGACAGTGATAAGTATACTAATCTCTTCCTTTACAGGATTGTGCACCAAGGGGGGCCCTGTATACTGATGGGGGAGCTGTATACACCTCTGGGGCTGCTGTATACTACCTCTGGGGCTGCTGTATACACCACTGGGGCTGCTGTATACTACCTCTGGGGCTGCTGTATACTACCACTGGGGCTGCTGTATACTACCACTGGGGCTGCTGTATACTACCTCTGGGGCTGCTGTATACTACCTCTGGGGCTGCTGTATACTACCACTGGGGCTGCTGTATACTACCACTGGGGCTGTATATACCTCTGGGGCTGCTGTATACTACCTCTGGGGCTGCTGTATATTACCTCTGGGGCTGCTGTATACCACCACTGGGGCTGCTGTATACTACCACTGGGGCTGTATACTACCTCTGGGGCTGGTGTATATTACCTCTGGGGCTGCTGTATACTACCTCTGGGGATGCTGTATACTACCACTGGGGCTGCTGTATATACCTCTGGGGCTGCTGTATACTAACCACTGGGGCTGCTGCTGTATATACCACTGGGGCTGCTGCTGTATACTACCACTGGGGCTGCTGTGTATACCTCTGGGGCTGCTGTATACCACACTGCTGGGGGCTGTATACCTGTGCTGGGGTCCACCCTCGGCTTATACACGAGTCAATAGGTTTTCCCAGGTTTTGGGGGCAAAAGTAGGGGGGTCGGCTTATACACGAGTATATACGGTATTCTTTTGTTTCCATTATAAGATGCTCTTGTTTAGGTTTGTATTCCATCTTCCCAAATACACTGATTGTGTTAGGTGATTGGGCTAGCATATCTCATGATGCCTGTTGCTGTTGACCGTTTACGGACATGCATGTAGAAGTTTCGTCGGATAGCTTGAAACTCAGCTGCAAAGGGCATGTAAGGAGTCTCCAGAAATCTTGGGTTATACACGGTACAGCAGGAAAAGAAGAATGATTCTTATTAGAGCTCCGAAGAGATTATGTGACTAAGATGGCTGATACAACACACTATGAGAAAGAACAGTAACTGACATTTGAGAAGCTACAGGCAAAGGGAGGAGACAAAATTCTAAAATGGCAAACCCGTTGCATAGCAACACATTAAAACAATATAATCTACTATATGATTGCCTAATTGTGCCTGTCTGTCCAGAAAATCGCGCGCCAGCGCTCATTTGTCGCCGCCAGCCGTTGCGACCAATCAGCGCACTTGGCGTGTCTTTTAAAGCACGCTTCGCTGACTGGTTGCTGCGGCCGGCGGCGACCAATCAGCGAAGCGGTGCGGTTTGGCAGGAAATATAAATTTCACACCGCTGCGGCTGGCAGCGACCAATCAGCGGCCCGGGGTTCAAAACCCCTGCCAAGCAGTGCTCCACTTCGCTGATTGGTCGCCGCCAGCCACAGTGAAGTTGTGGTTGTGGCTGACGGCGACCAATCAGCGAAGCAGAGCATGGCTTGGTATATTGGTGTGCAATTTGAACTGCCGCTCATAGTGTGACGCACTTCACTGCTGTTTACAATGCTGTCAGTCATAGTGTGACGCACTTCATTCCTGTTTACAAGGCTGTCAGTTATAGTTAGACACACTTCACTGCTGTTTACAAGGCTGTCAGTTATAGTGTGATGCACGTCACTGCTGTTTACAAGGCTGTCAGCCATAGTGTAACGCACTTCACTCCTGTCAACAAGGCTGTCAGTCATAGTGTGACGCTTTTCACTCCTGTTTACAAGGCTGTCAGTCATAGTGTGACGCACTTCACTCCTGTCTACAAGGCTGTCAATGATAGTGTGACGGAGTTCACTCCTGTTTACAAGACTGTCAGTCATAGTGTAACGCACTTCACTCCTGTTTACAAGGCTGGCAGTCATAGTGTGACGCACTTCACTCCTGTTTACAAGGCTGTCAGTCATAGTGGGATGCACTTCACTCCTGTTTACAAGGCTGTCAGTCATAGTGTGACGCACTTCACTCCTGTTTACAATGCTGTCAGTCATAGTGTTACGCACTTCACTCCTGTTTACAAGGCTGTCAGTCATAGTGTGACGCACTTCACTCCTGTTTACAAGGCTGTCAGTCATAGTGTTATGCACTTCACTCCTGTTTACAAGGTTGTCAGTCATAGTGTGACGCACTTCACTCCTGTTAACAAGGTCTGCCACTCATAGTGTGCTGTCACATTTACTTCACACGTTGTGTCAGTGACAGTCTGAACTGCTTCAGTCACGTTTATTCAATGGGTTTAATTGGTCTTAAGCGCAAATACGCCAAGGACGATGACAGAAAAGCTGCAGAAGCAGCAAGGCGACAACAACGTCGACACTAATAGACACCACAACAAACTGCTGCCAGACAAGCCCAAGATGCCGAATCTCATAGACAGTGTCGGCTGAATGAATATCCAGAAGACAGGGCAAACAGACAACAACATGTTCGCGCCATTCATACAACATGAATGCTCTACCAACAAAGGCAAGCCCAGGAGAATATTCAATAGACACGATAGACACATAGGTAGATCATAGATATCGTGTATTCATTGCATTGTTCTTAAATCTTTATAAATAAACTACATACATATTCTAGAATACCCAATGCGTTAGAATCGGGCCACCATTTAGTACTGTATAAATCCCAGGTCGGGGAAGTTATGCAAGTTAATTGATGAGTAAAGCTTTCATGTTCTTAATATTTCTCAGTTCTTGTGACATTTCTCTTCCATGTACTACCATTGCTATCTGCATGAAATGGGAAAAGGTTCTCTTTGTTAACTAACGCCCTTTCTTAGTCATCGGTATGCTTCAAATCCCTACGATTGTAGTGTGGGAGTGCTAATGGGTTGAGAGAGGAAGCACCCTTCTTTTTCTAACCTTCTAAATGCATTGATTGCTGTTGATTAGTGATGGGCGAATCCTAAATTACTCGGAATCGCTTGACTCTAGCGAGTCCGAGCCCAGGACTCGCTACTCGTTGCGAGTCTAGCGAGTCCAATGTTAATGAATGGGGAAGCGAGTAATAGCGAGTAGTGTGAGATTTACAAATCGCAGATGTGTCTCGGAAGCTTCAGCCTGAAGCAATCCTAGTTTTGTCATTTATTTGCATTGCTCGTTTACTTTGTAAGTAATCGCTGACTCGCACAGATAAGATCCTGTCTTCTCTGTGTTCTGGCTGCCCCAGCTCCAGGGTCCTAGAGCCCGCCTGCTGCCTGATGTAGCAGAGCTGAGATTGTTCTCAGTCTGCTCATTCCCTGTGTACAGACATGAATGTCTGTGCACAGAGATGATGTAGCAGAGCTGAGATTGTTCTCAGTCTGCTCATTCCCTGTGTACAGACATGAATGTCTGTGCACAGAGATGATGTAGCAGAGCTGAGATTGTTCTCAGTCTGCTTATTCCTGTGAATAAAAAAAAAAGCCATTAGGGACTCCATCTTTAATTAAAAAAATCCTCTTCCGTCCGACGCAGTCCAAAACGCGATGTCCTCTCTGCTACATCCCCTGTGCATAAATATAGATGTCTATGCACAGGGAATAAGCAGACTGAGAACAATCTCAGCTCTGCTACATCATCTCTGTGCACAGACATTCATGTCTGTACACAGGGAATGAGCAGACTGAGAACAATCTCAGCTCTGCTACATCATCTCTGTGCACAGACATTCATGTCTGTACACAGGGAATGAGCAGACTGAGAACAATTCTCAGCTCTGCTACATCATCTCTGTGCACAGACATTCATGTCTGTACACAGGGAATGAGCAGACTGAGAACAATCTCAGCTCTGCTACATCATCTCTGTGCACGGACATTCATGTCTGTACACAGGGAATGAGCAGACTGAGAACAATCTCAGCACTGCTACATCATCTCTGTGCACGGACATTCATGTCTGTACACAGGGAATGAGCAGACTGAGAACAATCTCAGCTCTGCTACATCATCTCTGTGCACAGACATTCATGTCTGTACACAGGGAATGAGCAGACTGAGAACAATCTCAGCACTGCTACATCATGTCTGTGAGCAGGCGGGCTCTAGGACCCTGGAGCTGCACAGAGAAGACAGCTGGACTCGGCTCGCAAAGAAACAGCAGTTATCTGCGAGTTTCCCTGCTATCACTGGCACAGTAGCCAGTGATTACTCGCGAGTCTAATGCAAACAATGGCAATCCTAGTTTTGTCAGCGTTTCTGACAAAACTAGGATTGATATTGATTTGCATTAGACTCGCGAGTAATCACTGGGAAACTCGCAGAGAACCGAGTCCTGCGAGTCCCTTACTACTCGCCGAGTAACGAGTCCTAGCGAGTAGATTCGCCCATCCCTACTGTTGATCATAGCATTTAAAGGGTTGAACAGACAGGAGCATTGCTGACTGTTTCAACAGGAGCTCACCTCAGCCATTAGAATGGATGACAAATGCTGCAAAACTGCTGAAAGAATTCACATGCTGCAGATTTGAATCTGCTTAAAAATATAAGCAATGTCTGAATGAGATTTCAGAAATCTTTTTTACTTACCTTGGAGTGTAAAATACCAGATTCCCCATGAGAAAAATCATTGGCAAATGCACTACACACCGTACTCTAAGTAAGGGGTCCCCAACCTGTGGCTCGCGGGTCCGTGATTTGTGGCTCGCGATTGTCTTCCAGCTTGGTGCATAAGCACCAGGTTAGCAAACAGCTACGAAGAGCAGATATCCAGATGGTGACTTTTGTGATTAGCCCCAAACAGAAGAGCAGATCTAAATGAGGTTGAGGTAGGAGTCACTAGATGTTTATACTGCTTTGGCTGTCATCATACAGGTAGTGTGGGCTCTGTGTGACATTACTGTGATGGAGCAGGAGCTGCATGTGGCTCACGACCCTCTATCAGACCTGAATGTGGCTCTCAAGATCAGAAAGGTTGGGGATCTCTGCTCTATGTGTAAACCCTGGATCTTATGGTACCTTCACACGCCACAATAACGCCTGGCGATATGAGGCAATATAATGTGCGCATGCATGTTTTTCATGCTCATCTCAGATCGCCGATGGCAGCATCACACGCCGCAATTGCGCCCTGAAAGTATGGCGATGTGTCGCTCCTGAAATCGCCTCATGTACGGTGGAAGCAATCCTGCCTAATCCCATGCCCGTTTCACACGCTGCAATCTCAAAGGCAATGTGGGCGTACATGTCCAGCGCGGCGAAGAGATAGGCGTGCCGCAGTGGTTTACACCGCACCCCTTACACGCTCATTGGACAACAACAGCGTTACAATTGGTCGGCCTGCTCTGGTAGGCTGGCTAATACATGACGCCATTGCCATTGTGTGGTGCTGGATGGGCAACTCTTCAAATATGGCGCGGTGTCAATTGATAGCCAATGGGAACACAGTAGCCCACACCAATCAGTTCACACGGGGCACGGACTACAGCACGCTGTGGCACGCCTACAGGAAATCATAGGCGACGCTGATTCCATCACTATCGCCCTATCTCACGCCACAACACGGAAATATCGCCTTCATGGTTGCGGCTGATTTCAGGGCAGTGTTCAGGAATCAGGCGACAGGCGATAGGCGATTTATCGCCGCGAAATTCCCCAATCACACGCTGCAACTGTGAGGCAATTTCACGGCGATTGCTCCGGGGCGACATATCGCCTTTAGGATTGCCAGCCGATATTGCGGCGTGTGATGGTACCATTAAAGGTCACAGCCTTAACTGTGGGATTGTTGATGCTGGATATATTTAATGACTTTTACTAATATTTATATTATAAAAACAGATAACAACATTTAAAAAAATATCATTAAACAAATCCTCCATTTGTTCAAGCATCCATAAGCAATTTCTTCAACAGTTTTTTTACTTGTTTGTTACCTTATATAAAGAAATGTTGAGTCTGAATATGCCGCCTTTTACGACTATTAGGCTACGTTCACACATTTGCGTATTTTGCTGCGCTTTTTTGCGCACGCTTTTTGCCGCATTTTTCGGCTGCGCAAAAAAGCGCAGCAAAATACGCAGGGGCTTTCACACACTGCGCTTTCTTTCCCCCAGAAAGCGCAGTGATGTCACAGAGGGGAGGAAGAATCCTGCTTCCTCCTCCCCTCTGTGACAGCCCCATTAGACTTCACAGTGTATTAATACACACTGTGAAATCTAAATTAAACAAAAGCAAGTGTGTGAAAAATAAAAAAGAATGAATACATCACCTTCCGACGCCTTCTGCCGCTGTGCGATTCCCGGTTGTAAGTCAGATCTCTTCTGACAGGACCTGTGATGACGTCAGAGGGGGGGGCGTTACCGGGGCGGGCACATCGCTGATTGGCTGCTCGCGGTCACATGACCGCGAGTGCCCGGGAACGCCCCCCTCTGACGTCACCACAGGTCCTGTCAGAAGAGATCTGACTTAGAACCGGGGATCGCACAGCGGCAGAAGGCGTCGGAAGGTGAAGTATTCATTCTTTTTTATTTTTCACACACTTGCTTTTGTTTAATTTAGATTTCACAGTGTAGATTAATACACTGTGAAGTCTAATGGGCGGCCACAGCTGCCCCAGAGGGGAGGAGGAAGCAGGATTCTTCCTCCCCTCTGGGAGAATACGCAGAAGTAGCTGCGTAAACAATTGACATATCAATTGTTTACGGAGCTGCGTTTTCTCCCGGAAAACGCACTGCGTATTTTTACGCAATGTCTGCACTGCAAAGTGAATTTCCCATTCACTTTGCAGGCAGACATAAGGCACATTGCGTATTTTGAAAAGCGCGCGTAAAAAAACGCGGCAAAATACGCAATGTGTGAACGCAGCCTAAAGTCTGGAAGCCACATAGACCTTTTCTGAAGACACAACCAAACAGGACTGTTTCTAACGTCTGTATGGTGAATTGACCTCTGTCCTCTATGTTTGATCTTAAAAATATGACTATGGAATTAAACGTATATTAATATGAAGATTGTTTTCTCAAAGAAAAACCTCTAAAAAACACCTTTTTGGTTTACCTTGTGTATACTGTGGGTACAAGAAAGCTTTTACTGAATTGTATTTCCTATTCTTGGCAATCCCCGTAAGTACAGATGGAATTATTCCTTTCTTTCTAGATGTGTTGATTCCAGTTCTGCATATGTCGATCCACATGGCTCTGGAAAAAAGATTGTGCCAGCACAAAAAAAAAACCACATGGCTTCATATAAGGTTTTCATGAAACACCATATTCGCCAAGCCATGGGCATGAGCCACAGGAATATAATAATTGGCTTTAATGTTATATGACAACATATTTGTGTAAGCTAGAAACCACTTATTTTAGGATCACTTGCATTATGGTGTGAATTTATATAAGGCAAACTATAGGCAATGAAGCAAGAACAGGGCTTATGTGTGACTTTACAGATTTCTAACAGAAATCTTTAAATACAAGTTTGTATGTATGTCCCATGCCCCACTTCTTCCAATCCTTTCTGCTTTTTCTTTAGTAGGCCTGTGTTCACATCATTACAATATCAATGGCTGGGCAGTGAAGCATATGTGACCAGCCGTGGTCAGGGTTGACTATTCATCTTCTCCTTTTAAGAAAAGACAGTCAGTGTTCCTCCTTTAGAAAGCTGAGATTCCTCTACAAATTGTTGGTGAATGAATACAGAAAACTTTTTCTACTTGGAAAGAGCTTCCTATTAGCATGTTTATTGGGATAAAATCCTCCATTATGTGACGGATACCTCCTCTGTCCACAATCCTCTATGAAGGGAGAAAAGCCAAAAGGCTTTTATGTGCCACATAATGGTGATTTTGTTTGTGCATTTGGGAAAAGGTTGGAATACTACCATAGGAGATACAAAGTCATTTAGTGGGGCTATCTAATATTCTACTTTTTCATGCCTATGTGCACATATGACGTTATTTATGTGGCATTTATCGTTTACTCATTTCCAAAAGTTAATGTGGAGTTGATTTAGTACATAAAATGTCTACCTTTATATGATGGAAGTCCTTGCGCTGATTCATTGGTGGTACTGTTTCTTTCAGTTGTGAATAGTAAATTGATACCATAAAGTCTAAAGTACACAGCAAAGGCTGTATACATGGAGTCATTATAGTGTTTTCTAGTGACATAACTTGGTTTCTCCAATACAAAGTCTCCAACAAGATCCCCAACTATCATTCTTCATTAATGGTATTAGTCTCTTCATATGGGTCAAAGGGACCTTTTGATCCCCCTTAGGCAATATTGCCTAGGTATGACTTCAATGCCTACACTCACAATAGCTAAGTCCCTAACAATGAGAGAATATTTTGTACTATAAAACCCAATAAAATATCCATTGTTTTTTTTTTATCCAGAAGGTTAGTACATATAAACATACCAGGTTGTAGATTGTGATTTCTGACTTGGGCATTGTGTTGTTGTCCTGGGCCCTCTGTTGTTCAACATCTTTATGAATGATTTAGATTAAGGAATTGAGGGTACACTGACTAAATTCATAGATGACACAAAGTTAGGAGGGATAGCTTAAAGTATAGAAGAGACTGAGAGAATTCAACAGCATCTAAACAAACTGGAACAGTGGGTAACAACTAACAGAATGGATGGTAACAGGGAAAAATGCAAAGTCCTACATCTGGGCAAGAAAAATATAAAAAGCATTTACAGAATGGGAGGAATAGGACTAAGACTAGGGTCACACTTGCAATATTCTAAGTTCCCTGCGTTGTTTGCAGAAAACTTAGAATATTTTTCTCACTACGCAGTCTTCATGCAGGCAGCATAGCACCGAACGCGGCCCCTAGCAACCCGCTTTGTTCCCACACACAGGGGAACACTGCATCATCAATCGCACTCCTTGCAGCCCGCTGTGTAGCTGGTATCCAGGGAACACAGCGGGTTGCTAGGGGCCGCGTTTGGCGCTATGCAGCCTGCGTGAAGACTGCGTAGTGAGAAAAATATTCTAAGTTTTCTGCAAACAACACAGGGAACTTAGAATTTTGCAAGTGTGACCCTAGCCTAAGCAACAACACATGTGAAAAGACTTGGCTATACTAATAGAACACAGGCTGAACATAAGTCAACAGTGTGATGCAGCAGAAAAAAAGGCTAACACAATTCTGGATGTATTAAAAGAAGCATACTGTCTAGATCACGTGAAATCATTATCACCCTCTACTGCTTTTGGTCAGACCTCACCTGGAATACCGTTGTCCATTTCTTGACATCACATTTAAAAAAAAACAACAACAAACTTGAGCAAGTCCAGAGTAGAGTGACCAGAATAGTGACTGGTCTGCAAACCATGTCCTATGGGGAATGGTTACAGGATTTGGGAATATTTGGCTTGCAAAAAGGAAGACTGACAGACTTAATAGCTCTCTACAAATATCTTAAGGGCTGTAGCACTGTAGAGGGATCAGCTTTATTCTCATTTGCACAAGGAAAGACTAGAAGCAATAGGATGAAACTGGATGGGAAGGGACCCAGATTAGATAAAAAAAACCTTTTGGCAGTAAGAGTGATTAACAAGTGGAACAGGTGGCCATGAGATGTGGTGAATTCCCCTTCAATGGAAGTCTTCAAGCAGAGGCTGGACAGACATCTGTCTGGGGTGATGTAGTGAATCCTGCTTTAAGCAGGGGGTTGGAGCAGATGACCCAGGAGATCTCTAACAACTCTACCATTCTGTGATTCTATAACCATTTTATATCAATATATTGGTATAAGTATTTAATGGTGTAGTGAAATGTGTTTGAAGATTGATGGCTTTCAGTGTAAGAAACAAAATGCTATTCTTGTAGTTGTGATACCTTTTAATGGCTAACAAATATCAAATAGTTGATTTTACAAAGTAAGCTTTCGAGACTGCTTACAACTTTTCATCATATATGCCTTATGAAGAGACATGAGCAGTCTCAGTCTCTGTTTTGTACAATCAATTATTTTACTTATGTTGGACATTAAAAGGTATCACAACTACTTGATTGTTATTTTGTTTCTCCCACTGAGAGCAATCAATCTTTTTTCAACTGGCTAACACTGTACCAAACCCCTTTTTTTGATTTATGAAATGTGTTAAACATGCCTAGCAAGTTGTCAGACATTTGTCATTCTTATTATATTAACTTGTAAATTTGCATCCCATAACATTAATTACTAGCTCTTATATATACTGATATACAATGGGCAGTGTCAGGTTTAACAAATTTCACAAAAATAATTAGTTCAAGTGAATAAGATATTGTTTCAACAAAGGTGCACCTCAACACCCTAGGATCCCCTTCCTCCTTCGGACCACCCGAACTGAGATGCCCTCTACCAGTGGCGTAACTTCAGGCTCAGGGACCCCGATGCAAAAGCTTCAATGGGGCCCCCAATTATTGCAAATCTTTAATAGTATTAGTCTTTTTCTATAGGCCAAAAGGACTTTTGGGGCCCCCTAGGCTGCAGGGCCCGGGTGCGATCGCAACCCCTGCATCTATTGTAGTTATGCCCCTGCCCTCTACTGCGCTTCTCGCAGGCTCCTCCTCCAACTGACTTCTCTCTCTGACTGACTTTCCACAGCTCTCCACAGCTCACCTAAGCTCCTCCCACTGGGAACGGTTCCCTAGCAACGGATTAACCTATTGGTCCCCTGACCTAAGGTGTGTGGATGCATGTGGTGAGGGTCCCGTATTGACATCCTAGTCCCCTGAACACAGGGATACTACACACTCTTGTCTGGGTGCAGTACCCCTCCGTGGCATCCTGACCAGTGGGGTGCCACACACACTGTGTATTCTAAGGCCAGGGTCACACTGGTGTATAGCGTCTGTTGTAAGAGAACCGAGTGCTATCTATGCATATGGTACTCAGCTCAAAGTCTGCTGCCGTATTAGCCGAGTGTCATTCAATGTGCTCCGATTATCTTGCATGGGAAAACTGGAGCACAGATGAGGAGCAGAAGGAAGAGGAGATTAATCCATCTATCTCTTCCATTGCCAGTCACGGCACATATGGGACTGCACTCGGATGACATTTGAGTTGCAGTCCGGTGTTTCTCTCGCACCTATAGACTTGTATGGGTGGTGGTAATCAATTTGTGGAGGCATTTGTAGCATGCTGGATTCGTATAAATAGTATAGCCGGCACCCGATCCAGTTCCAACAAATTTTCTTTTTATTAGGTATTCACATACAAATTAAAATAGCATCTTTCAAGCATGCAGTCTTGTCAGATCTCACAAACAGGAATATTCAGCACCAATTAATTCAACTGGGCTTGTTCAAGGTATTTGGCTCAGGATTTTGATAGTTTTCAGGGGACAGATGGATGTTATAGCGTAAGGTGGTGCGCACTTGTAGTGTAAAGTATTCTTTGCTGCGGATGGGAAAGAATGATCATGTTCTATTTTTCCTGCGTTTTTGCTGCAGTCAATGGCAAAAACGCTGGAAAAATGCAGCATTAAAACCGCAGATAAAATGCTCAAAAAACGCGATAAAAATGCAGGACCTGAACGCAGCAAATCTCCTGGCAATGACTCTAGAGATCCTTGAAACCAGTAACGGTTTTGCTGCGTTCAGGACTGCTTGAAAAACGTTCTGTGGGCACATACCCATAGCGGCACTCACCTTATTTTGCTTAAAAAATCATTCTATTCAATCTCTATTAAAAAAAGCAGGTGCAGGACAGAACAGCTCAGCAATCAAGGATGACAGCTGTTTCATGTGTATCCCACTAGGATCTGTTGAAGTGTGGGATACACACGAAACGGCTGTCATCCTTGATTGCTGAGCTGTTCTTTCCAGCACCTGCTTTTTTAATGGACACTGAATAAAAGGATTTTTTAAGCGAAATAAGGTGAGTGCCGCTTATACTTCCTCATATTTGCTAGCCCTGTCAGATTTTTTCTGCCTCATTGACTAACATTGAGGCCTAAAAGTCACCTAAATTGGGCTACACTTTGAATAAATAAAATATTATTACACCAATTAAAGCAGAGGTCTCCAACTCCAGGCTTCAAGGGCCAAAAACAGGTTGTGTTTTCAGGATTTCCTTGGTATTGCACAGGTACTAATGTGATCATTTGCACAGGTGATGATTCCAACTTCTGTGCAATACTAATGGCCACTTTACATGTCCCAACATCGGGCCGATTTTGGATACAACGACGCGGGAGCGCGCCTTTTCTAGGCAGAATTCCAAGATCGCATAGGAGATGTTACACAGCGCGATATCGGCAGGCAACGCAACTGCAATGTGTACGTCCCCTTGTACGGACGACCCAGGAACGACCATTTAACATGGGAGTGAATAGGGGAAGTTGTACTCCAAGTCGGTGTTGGGCTGTCACACAGCACGATCCTGCCAGATCATCCATCCAATATCGGGCAGTTGGAGAGCCTGCTCATTTCTTCGCCGATATCGTTTTGGCATCGTTCGTGCATCGTTTTGGACATTTACACCATACAACGCACAAACGATATCGGGGATAACGCACGAACCACGTGACTTTTTATCGGAGTTGGATGCCGATATCGGGACGTGTAAAGTGGCCATTAGGAAATCCTGAAAACATGCACTATTGGCGGCTTTTGAGGCCTGGATTTGGGGACCCCTGAATTAAAGGAACAATAAAAATCACAATATTACTGCCCTCTAACAAGCATATCCACAAAGGCTATATTTATATGCAATCAATTTTTCATGAACTTTCAAAGCAAATATTTGAATTTCCTATTTACTGTTCACAATCTACAGTCAGTATTTTTTTCTAATAATCTGTGTTTCTAATTAACCTTGACTTAAGATAGAAAGGAGAGAGAGTAGACAGCTTTTCCAGCATCCAGGTGCCATCATCACGCTCCCATGCAGATTTATGCATGAAATTTACATGCAATTAGCCTATTTATACTACAAACAAGTACAATTTGCATATGTACCAGGCATGAGATGTCATTTATTGTCCCCAGCTTTGGAAATAGAGAAGTGATCAGTAAACAGCCACTTAGCACCATTTGTTTAGGCGGAAGTTAAAGATAAGTTTATAGATGTTGTGTGAATACAGCTTTTATTACTATAATGAAGGACCTAATGTTTAATAGCAGAGATCTTCTGATACATGCTTTATACAGCATTCCGTTTTGCAGTCTACAACCTTGTTTGCAAGTATAAATCTTGTGTAGTCTTGGAAATATTCCAGAATTTTATGTAGAATGATTACACAATTATTTCTAGGTATATTGCAGAATATTGCCTGTCAGAGAACGGGACGTCTCAAAATCTGTATCCTGTGGAGGTTCACAGCATATTTGTGCCCTATGATAAAAACAGTATGCTAAATTCAGGCCAGCAATGAGCAATGATCAGCTATATTGGAATCGTTCAGCACATGATTACCGACCTTTTTACACTATCTGATCAGCAGTGATGGAGACAGAACAAATTTTGGCATACTTGCAGTATTGGGGACCGGAATTTAATGGGTGTGACCAGCTTAGGTCGTGGGTGTGGCCTGATATTTCCTGAAGGAATATACATTCATTTTTAAGTCTATATGTAACAGAATTGGGGGTTAATTATAGTGCTCGGAAGGAAACACCCCCACACCCACTAAATAAGATAATCAGGACCTCTAGTTTTACTTGAATTCTGCTAGGGGGCTTTGACCGCCCGCTGCAACCTCCCACCTGGGGGCGGGCAAAGCCCCCAGAATTCCGCTTCTATTATAAACAACTCCATGACCATGTGGACTTAATTCATGTATATTCCTTCTGCAGCCCTGCAAATGGAAACAATGGGCCACACCCACCACCTAAAATGGTCACGCCCACAACCTAAGCTGGTCCCACCAACTAATTTCTAATCCTGATACTTCAAGTATGCCCAATCTGTCCCAACAAACAACGACATTACATAGTTATTGCGGGCAATTGGCGCCATAAATGGAGCAAATATGTGTGTTTTTTTTACGGCGCATAATGATCATCACCATGATGAATTTGTTTTTACAGTGTTTACACTTGCTGTTTTCATGATGTATTATATTAATGTTTGTTCCTGACCATGGTTTTTGCAGTGTGTTCATGTTCTGCACCATGAAGATTAGTTTGGCGCCCGCTCCATGTGATCTGATTAGTTATCATGTGACCAATCATTTACATGTGGTTTGCACAATTACAGTCATGTGCTGAGTAGCTGCTCCTCCGAATTCTCTCACTGTTCAGGGAAAAAGAGATAGATTACTAGAAAGGAAGAAGCACAAAATAGGGTTTTATTCGGTTAATAAGTTTACACTAATAGTGTTTGGTTTTGCTCACCTTTGCAGGTTGTGAGGCAGTCACAACCACCAAAAAAAGTTCAAAGGCTGCAGCAAGGATTCCATCATTTCAGGAAAATTGTCACTTCAGTGAGGAAGTGAAAAGACTCTAATGCCACACAATAAGGGTAGAAATCCTTAAGGGCCCGTCACATGGAGCGACATCGCTGCTGATTACATTGGCGATGTAGGGGCGTGGCCTATCTGCGGTGACAGCGCCCCTACATCGCCTCATGTAAAGGGGCGATGTCGGCGCTCTGAAAGCAGGTGACCGATCTGGGGCGATGTGCACACATCGCCCCATGTAACCGGCCGCCGGTGACCTGTCAGGCGATGGGAGCCTTAGGCTCCCATGGTCCTGCATCACCGCTGGGGTTTTCAGACACCCCGGTGGTGATGCCGCCTGACAGCTCGCCGGCGTGGGGCTGGAGATGTCGTACCGTGTAAATGGGGTACGGCGACGCTGGCGGGGCACCAAAAACGTGCGCACACCCGCCAGTCGCCGCCGACAACCCCAGCCCTGTCGCCAGGTGTGACGGGGCCCTTAAAGTCATAATTGACTCTTTAGCAAGCCTTTTAATATGACTTATGCTTGTCAAAGAGTCAATTATGAAATTAAGGATTGCAACCCTTCTTGGGTGGCATTAGAGTTTTTTCACTTCCTCACTGAAGCGACAATTTGTATATTTTCCAGAGGAGCATTGCGGCTATAAGTCTCCTTATCAGCTTATCTCTCTCCTTATGGCAGCTGGCAGATTCTTCTCGATAAGGTAGAAAGCTAGTTCCCCAGACAATTTTAGTAGTAATGTTAGATAAAGATATCAAATTCAATCAATCCTGCCCTGCCAAGTAAGGAGACCAAGAGTATTCGTTAAGTATCTTATTTGCCTATGCGTTTCGTAACACCCATGCTACTTTCTCAGGGAAAAACATCCTGCACATTCCCTTTCCCTAATTATAATAAGTCTTCAGTGTTTTCAGCTCCACTAAAACACTTTTTACACCAAACTTCTGCTGCCTATGCGGCGCAGAGGAGTGATGGTAGTGTGGCACCCCAGGGGTTAATGTGCCACAGTAACATCACAAGGGTTAACTCCCCACACAACACTGGACACTGCACTAGCACCTCTAGGCCAGAAGGGGGAGCTCAAGCAGCTCCCTTATATATATTCTGGTGTCAAGAGGAAGTGGGAAAGAGCAGAGTGGTGGGTGGACCTTAAGTGGCACCTGCAAGAGGGGGTGGAGCTAATGTTGTTTACCTCAGAGTGGCAGTGACAGTTAGTGAGTTGGAGTTAGTTCAGCTCCTGGGAGGATTGAGGAAGAAAGACTGGTGGTGTAAAGGGGCTGCCTTAGGCCTCTCCACAGCCTGCTACCCACTTCCAGGCTTAGCCAGGGTCTGAGGGAATGAGTAAAAGAAACAGGAGAACACATCTGGGAGACTGAGTTACCTCATAACTCTGGAGGAGCGCACAGACCGGATACCGGATCCAAAACTGTGACTGACACACGCAGCACAGTAAACACTGGACTAGTGGAGGTTTTATATCTACACTGTACCTCAGTGAAGCAACACGACGGGGTCAGAAATACAGAGGAAAGACTCAAGTTGCCTAGCAAAGGGGGTACCTGTGAGGAGAAACAGGGCCAGCAGCCTAGCTGAAGTGGCAGCAGGGCCACACACACAGCGCAGCAGTGGGAAGCTGAGCACCCGGACAGGGTGGGAGCAACCCAGCCCCAGTACAGACTCCGTGGACAGTACTCTGCTACAAAATCTGCAGTAAAGCCTTGGAAAACTTCAAAATCGTGAGTGTGTGTGATCCTTGTGCTCAAACCCTGCATGCCCTCACAAACTACCATCACCTCTACTACTACCCCTATCCTACAACATCCATATCGTCATCTATAGACTATTACTACCACTGCCCCGGGGATTCAAGCTCTACCCGCGGAGAGCCATTACATCTCCAGCTGCCAAACATCATCCCCGGAGGTTCTGCAGCAGCAGTGGTCCCCTCACTGACCACAACCCGTGGGTCGTGTCACGACAAACTCCCCTGTACATATCCCCCCATTTACTTGCGGAACCCGGGACACGGTCCGGACCAAGATCGCTGTGATATCCCCAGCAGTACCCCGGTCCGGTACTGAGTACCCTGTCCCAGTGTGTTCCACATTAGCAGTATGATCAGCTGACCTGATCTCACTGCTGACATCACCCTGACACAGAAGTGCTGTCTGTTAGGGTACCTTTACACATCGCAACATTGCATGCAATTTCACTTGCAACGTACTGGTTGCAGTGAAATCATGGACACATTGTTACTAGGGATGGGCGAATCTACTCGCTAGGACTCGTTACTCGGCGAGTAGTAAGGGACTCGCAGGACTCGGTACTCGGCGAGTTTCCCAGTGATGACTCGCACGAGTCCAATGCAAATCAATATCAATCCTAGTTTTGTCAGAAACGCTGACAAAACTAGGATTGCCATTGTTTGCATTGGACTCGTGCGAGTCATCACTGGCTACTGTGCCAGTGATAGCAGGGAGACTCGCAAAGTAACTGCTGTTTCTTTGCGAGCCGAGTCCAGCTGTCTTCTCTGTGCAGCTCCAGGGTCCTAGAACCTGCCTGCTCACAGACATGATGTAGCAGTGCTGAGATTATTCTCAGTCTGCTCATTCCCTGTGCATGTAGCATAGAGGACATCGCGTTTTGGACTACGTCGGACGGAAGAGGATTTTTTTAATTAAAGATGGAGTCCCTAATGGCTTTTTTTTTTATTTCAAATAAAAATTTTTCTCTGTGTTTTTTTTAACCCTTTATTGGAGATTCTTAGTGGCTGGGTCAAACGTGGCCTGACATTAAGAATCTCGGGCTTAATACCAGCTTGTATAACAAAGCTGGTATTAACCCCTTTATTACCCAGCGTGCTACCGCCACCAGGGCCGCTGGAAGAGCGGGGTTCAGCGCCAGAGGATGGCGCTTCAATGAACGCGCCATCTTCTGGGGCGGCTGCGGGCTGCAATTTGCAGCGGGGGGTGCCCAGAAAGCTTGGGCATCCCTGCGCTGCGGATTCCAGCCCTCAGCTGCTTAGCTGTACCTGGCTAGACATAGAAATTGCGCGGAGCCCCACGCATTTTTTTAAAATTATTTAATGAATTTCAGAGTCAGAGTCTCAGAGTCAGAATCTCAGAATTTCATGAAATAATTTAAAAAAAATGCGTGGGGCTCCGCGCAATTTCTATGTCTAGCCAGGTACAGCTAAGCAGCTGGGGGCTGGAATCCGCAGCGCAGGGATGCCCAAGCTTTCTGGGCACCCCCCGCTGCAAATTGCAGCCCGCAGCCGCCCCAGAAGATGGCGCGTTCATTGAAGCGCCATCCTCTGACGCTGAACCCCGCTCTTCCAGCGGCCCTGGTAGCGGTGGCACGCTGGGTAATAAAGAGGTTAGGGCCAGCTTTGTATTATCAGCTGGCCCTAAGCCCGAAATTTATGGTGGTCACGCCAATATTAGACATGACCGCCATGAATTTCTATTAAATTGTTTTAAAAAAAACACAACACAAAGAAAATTTTTTATTAGAAATAAAAAAAAAAGCCATTAGGGACTCCATCTTTAATTAAAAAAATCCTCTTCCCTCCGACGCAGTCCAAAACGCGATGTCCTCTCTGCTACATCCCCTGTGTATAGATATAGATCTCTATGCACAGGGAATGAGCAGACTGAGAACAATCTCAGCTCTGCTACATCATCTCTGTGCACAGACATTCATGTCTGTTACTGTACACAGGGAATGAGCAGACTGAGAACAATCTCAGCTCTGCTACATCATCTCTGTGCACAGACATTCATGTCTGTACACAGAGAATGAGCAGACTGAGAACAATCTCAGCTCTGCTACATCAGGCAGCAGGCAGGCTCTAGGACCCTTGAGCTGGCAGCCAGCACAGAGGAGACAGGACTCTTATCTGTGCGAGTCATTACTTACAAAGTAAACGAGCAATGCAAATAAATGACAAAACTAGGATTGCTTCAGGCTGAAGCTTCCGAGACACATCTGCGAGTTGTAAATCTCACACTACTCGCTATTACTCGCTTCCCCATTCATTAACATTGGACTCGCTAGACTCGCAACGAGTAGCGAGTCCTGGGCTCGGACTCGCTAGAGTCAAGCGATTCCGAGTAATTTAGGATTCGCCCATCACTAGTGGTCACGCCAATATTAGACATGACCGCCATGAATTTCTATTAAATTGTTTTAAAAAAAACACAACACAAAGAAAATTTTTTATTAGAAATAAAAAAAAAAGCCATAAGGGACTCCATCTTTAATTAAAAAAATCCTCTTCCGTCCGACGCAGTCCAAAACGCGATGTCCTCTCTGCTACATCCCCTGTGTATAGATATAGATCTCTATGCACAGGGAATGAGCAGACTGAGAACAATCTCAGCTCTGCTACATCATCTCTGTGCACAGACATTCATGTCTGTACACAGGGATTGAGCAGACTGAGAACAATCTCAGCACTGCTACATCAGGCAGCAGGCAGGCTCTAGGACCCTGGAGCTGGCAGCCAGCACAGAGGAGACAGGACTCTTATCTGTGCGAGTCAGCGATTACTTACAAAGTAAATGAGCAATGCAAATAAATGACAAAGCTAGGATTGCTTCAGGCTGAAGCTTCCGAGACACATCTGCGAGTTGTAAATCTCACACTACTCGCTATTACTCGCTTCCCCATTCATTAACATTGGACTCGCTAGACTCGCAACGAGTAGCGAGTCCTGGGCTCGGACTCGCTAGAGTCAAGCGATTCCGAGTAATTTAGGATTCGCCCATCACTAATTGTTACATTTGTACACGGCAACAAAATGGAACAATGTGTCCTTGATTTCACTGCAACTAGTAAGGTGAAAGTGAAATTGCATGCAATGTTGCTACATATAAAGGTACCCTTAGGGTTTCAATTGTATTGAATTGCATCTAAAAGTCATGCGTTTACTTGATCAGTGGGAGCAAGCAGTGCATATTCTCCTAGCTGCTGCCAGCTTGACAGCGGCTCAGAGAACGTCTAACTGCACTACGGGGGGACACAAAATTCAGCCGCTGGGGAGATACCTTGTACCACCGCATCAGGCAGCCAAACTGCAATCCCTTGCCAGCTGTTGTCGTGGCAGATGCCCGCCTGAACCCCCCTCTGGCTAGGCCTCTGGGCTCGTGTAAAAGAGCTACACCTGACACTATTCCTAGACCATGTCTCTCTATACCTACATGCAGTGATAAATGGCATTTTCCTAATTAAGGTTATGTTTCCTAATGTATCTGATGTGCAGACATAAAATATCCATATAATATAACATTATTGGTTTGTGCCGTGTGAGTGTCCATTTGGTCTACATCTGAACAGTACATGTCGGTACACTTTTCTGTAATGAAAAGCATTATTGACAAAGTAGACACTTCATGAATCATACACATTTTCTTTGCAAAGCCAATCCATACGTAACAGCGCGGTAGCTCAAAGGTTAGCCCTGTTGTTTTGCAGCATTGGTGTCCTTGTTTCATACCAACCAAGGAGAACATCTGCAAGGAGTTTGTATGTTCTTGGAATGTTTGCTTGGGTTTACTCCAGTTTCCTCCCACACTTCAAAGGTATACAATAAGGACTTTACATTGTGAGCCCCAATGGGGACAGTAATGATAATCTCTGTAAAATGCCTTATAAGCAATGCATAATATTATACAGTTTCAAAGTTGGGGCTATATATTTAGCATAGATTTTTCCAGCCCAAATGTGATGTATAGAGCCTAAAAAAATACAATTCACGTCACTTTCTTTCATCTGTATTAGGAAAATGTTTGCCTAACGCACTGATTTTAGCAGGATTGGCTGATGTCTAATGTGAATTGGGGTCTTCAGAATGTCTTTTGATGTCGTGGACATAAGGATATACGAAAACGATAAGTCAATCATCCAATCCTTTTGTTTGATGAGGATATAAACTGCTGTCTGATTATTCTGGCAGTGGGTCTCTCATACAGAACATAGAAATGGCAAATGTTCCTGAGAATGGAGGCGTCAGGAGAGATGGCTGACTGCTGTCAGCTATTTATTGTGTATTAACAATTTAAGAATACATGGCCATATTACAACAACACAGTGGTCACGTCACATGTGTAGCCCTGGACAGAATGAAACAACTGATGAAAACAAAGAATTATACAAGCAAAGCTGCGAAGCTGACACCTGAGTATGTGCATTGTTCAAGGTCCAGGCCATAACAACACGTGCATGGTCCACACAGGAGAGTTATATCATTATTGGTATAGATATAAGATTCTCACACCTGTTCAAACACAATACAATAGTTGGCGCAATACGTTTACGGACACAATGCTGGGGAAACATGTGTCCCTGCTGAATGCAGGATGTTTGACTGAAAAGTGTTAAAAATGGAGTTTAACTGGAGGAACCTGAACAACTGACAGTCACAGCTGCCTGGAAATGCTGTCAAGGAATTCTCAAACACAGCTGGACAATGCTGACACCAAACACTGAGCAGAGCCGGAGGAAGCAGGTTCCAGCAATTAGGACAGTGGAGCTAGCAGGGAGAATTGTTTATAGACACCACTCATCAGCAGCTTCATACAACACATCAAAGTGCAATGCCCCCATGTGATCCTAAGCCACCTGACACACTGCGGGAGGTCAGGGGGGGACTTGTTATAATAGGTGGGATGGGACAGGTCATGACAAGTGAAAAGGCTTCTGCATAAGAAATGTGAGAGGAATTATGTCTAGGCCACCAACTCGCACCCCCACCATGCGCCCAAGGCGAGTATTAGAATGCACTGACATAAAATATATGTCGATGTCCCTAGCTGGTAATCAGAGGTGTAACTTGAAGCTTCTTGGCTCCAATCTGAAATCTAAAGCAGCCCCCATATTCACCATGTGCTATTTTGATTACTGGTGTATTCTTATATGATACTGGAACCTTTGGACCCTTTAAGGCCCGGTCAGACGTAACGACCACAGTAGCGATCCCGATAACGACATGGCTCCCGGATCGCTGATGAGTCATTAACGGTATCGCTACTTGGTATTCAAACACGCCGATCTATACAACGATATGTCCACCCTAGCGATTTCTTCAACGATATTGTTCAGTCGTTGTATTTCCTTCTCACATGCGTGCACGCCTACGTATGTTGCCAACGATATCGTCGGTAAGGTGTCAAACACAGCGATACAGCGTTCCCAGCGGGGCGCAACGACCAAAAAATTAACCAGGAGGCTGTGTAACGATTGCCGATCTCGCAGCAGGGGACCAGATCGTTACACCCTGTCGCACGTAGCGATGTCGTTGCTGAGATCGCTATTGCGTCACAAAAGTAACGATCTCGTTAGCGATCTCGGTATGTGAGACATACCCTTTAGGCACCAGGGTCATTTTCAACTGCTACCTCTGCACCCCTGTTGGTAATCTCCTTCTACATATCTAAAAAGAAACATCTCAAGATTTTAAAAGATGTCAAAAAGAAGATTCCATTTTTACAGTTCATTAGCTAACTAGATGGCGGCCCCATTCTATCGCAGCTGCAATCTTGCAGGGAACCCCTGGTTGTCGCAGGTTTATGGTAAAATTAATTTCTTTCCACTTTCAGATTATGGTCCCAGCAGAACTCACTGGAGCCTTCAGTACTTTAGAAATTCTTCTGTAACCAATGCCATCAATATGTTTTACAACAATAAGGTTGAGAAGGTGTTGAGACAGCTCACTTGGTTTACTCATCATGAGATGTTTCTTGGGTGGCACCTTAGTAAGGAGCCACCCTTTTATAGGGTATCAGTTGAACCAGCTGATATTATTTTTTAATGTCAGAATTCCTTTCTAATTACTGATAGATTTCAGCTGTGTCATGACTTTCAATGTTTTTTGAGCCTCCCTTTCTTCATGTGTTCAATACTCTTTCCCTATGTCATTTCTCATTCTTACACATAACTTAATGTCCTGTGTGGATTGGATGGGTTGTTACCAACATCGAGTGAGAAATTCATTTCAATATAAACTTTAGATTTTTCTGCTGGAAAAAAGTCGTTTGGGACTGAAAAGTTGCCATGTGTGTCTCAAAGCCCAAGTAAAGGCTACGTCTTGCATTTTTAAAGGAGTGCTGCAATCCTCTTTTTGTTTCTCTATATACAAGAGCATATGAAGTTTGCTTGGATTGATTTTTGCACCCTGCAGTGAATGCTGTGCTGCTCTTATTTCTAGTACTACTACTTAAAAAAAAAATTGGTGATGTGTTCAATACTTATTTCACCTACGTGTCACATTGTGCCACTTTATATTTTTTTTGTTCTTTAACTCTCTCTAATTATGCATATAAAAGTGTGAAAGTGAAGATAACCAGGTGTTTGGCTGGGGCCCTGTTTTATAATGGTACATTTCCTGTGCTGTGCCTTTCTCCATTGTGTTCAATTGTCCTGGTGCATTGCTGCTGTACTCATAGGTCACTTCATTTAACAATGTGGGACATACTATAGGTTTGTCCTTTTTATATCCAGCTATTACTGTAGCAATTTGACAGACAGTACTTCTTAATTACATCTTAAGCAGAAATATCCTTCTTCATTGTCCAGACAAATTTGCACATGAATAAGAGATCAGTGTTGTGATTTGCTTGCAAATCAGACGGGAAACTCAGATGACTGCTTCCTTTCAATGCGCTAACCATATTCAACACCTCCAGAGTTTAAGTGTGAAATGAATACTTTCAGATTAAAAGAGACCCAATAAACAGTGACACTCTTTCTGTCAGCAGGCACAGCTTGCCACCCACACGCTGAATGAAAGACACTTATAACAGGGCCGCTTTCATATCACCCTGGAATACTTAAAGTAGAAGAGCTGAATGATCCATTTCTCTGCCATCCTTGATAGGTAACCGGAATCACTTGCTGGGTCTGGCAAAAAAAGAAAAATAATTAAAAAAATATATTTCATACTGGTTTTCAATAACAATGTGAAAAACACAAAACATAAAAACACTAAATTCAATAGTAAAGGCTTAAGAGTTTATTACAATGCCTGTATAATGTATGTTGAATGTGTGTTGATGACTTATTCTTAGGGAGGGTAAACAATTTTAGGTTATTGTGGGTCCCACACCCGACACCAGTGCTCAACCCTTATTATCTATGGTGGTGGTGGAACTCTATTCAATGTGTTTTGGTTACTAGTGGTATTGGGACCACTACTCTTCTCCATTTACACCCTCGGACTAGGCCAATTCATTGAGTCCCACGGTCTCCAATACCACCTCTACGCCGATGACACCCAGCTCTACCTGTCCGGCCCCGACATCACCTCACTACTATCCAAAATCCGCAATGCCTGTCTACCATTTAATCCTTCTTCTCCGCTCGCTCTCTAAAACTGAACATGGACAAAACTGAGTTGATCATCTTTTCCCCCAGTCGCGCTCCCCCCTACCCAACTTATCCATCACTGTCAATGGCTGCTCACTCTCACCTGTCCCCCATACCAAGAGCCTCGGGGTAATCCTCAACTCTTCCCTTTCCTTCAAGCCCCACATCCGAGCCATCACCACCGCCTACCGACTCCAGCTCAAAAACATTACCCGAATCCGGTCTTTCATTGACCATGACACTGCCAAAACACTTGTCCACAGCCTCATCATCTCCCGCCTCGACTACTGCAACCTCCTGCTCACCGGCCTTCCCGCTTCCTCCCTTGTACCTCTCTGAACCATCCTCATTTCCGCTGCCTGAATCATCCTCCTGTCACCCCGCTACTCCCCCGTCTCCCTCCTCTGCCAAGCCCTTCACTAGCTCCCCACTTCCCAGAGATCCAAGTTCAAAACCCTAACCTTGACATACAAAGCCATCCACAACCTGTCCCCTCCAAACATCTCCAACCTGGTCTCCCGATACCTCCCCTCACGCAATCTGCGCATCTCTCAAGAGCTCCTTCTCTTCCCCCCTCGCATTACCACTTCCCACAACCGCATACAAGACTTCTCTCGTGCATCCGCCATACTTTGGAACTCTCTCCCCCACCACATCAAACACTCCCCTACCCTGTGATCCTTCAAGAAAAACCTGAAGACCCACCTCTTGCTTCAAGCCTACAACCCACACTGAGTCCTAATCCGCTGCACCATCTCACCCTCACCTCTCCCTCTCCTACTGTCTCCCTACCCATCCCTATAGACTGTGAGCCCTCGAGGACAGGATGCTCTGCCCTACTGTACCTGCATGATTTAATTGTCGTTATTTTACATTCTGTTCTTGTCTGCCCTTATACATGTAAAGCGCCATGGAACCGAATGGCGCTATATAAATATATAATAATAATAATACTGATGAGCGAGTAGCAAAATATTTGCACTCACTATACTCATAACGAGTAGGTTTTTAATACTCGCATATTTGTCCGAATAGCGAGTATAATGTTAGTCAATTAGTGATAGGCTCCGCCCTCACACATCCGGCTACAAAATGAGTATTCCAGGACAGGGTGGGAGGGTGAACTTTTTTTACGATTTCAATGCCTAAAATACCTTGCTGTGCCTCCCCAGAGAGACCTTAACATTCAATCTGCTTTCACGGGAGTGCCAGCTCCCTTTGTGTTCTGAAGGGAGGCTGCAATTTGTGTCAGTTCGTTCACGATCAACACATCACTCACGAGCACCAGCGATACTCCCGAGTAATGAGTATCACGAATACCATACTATCCGTGCAAGTAGCGAATAGTAATGATTACACTCCCTCATCACTAGTTGTGGTTCTTCTATGCTACTGCAGGTCAATTACTTCTAGTTTTGTACAATGTTTATATTAATCTCTTCCTGGTTTTGATAACAGTCTAATGTGCTGGTGTTAGGAGTTGGACCTTAACCAATTTAATATTGATGACATATCATGAAGAAATGGCTGAACTTTGATAGAGATGTGAACCATTAATCTTTATGGGTTTTCCTGCTGAGCCCATACTGATTGCTAAAAATGGTGTAGAATGTCTATGGCCCCAATTCATTAAGACTGGTATTTTGTATGTCTGTCTTAATGGAGGGAGAGGGAGCGGCTGGATCGGATATACCAGTGCATCTCAATGAGTTAGAATATCATCATATCATCAAAAATCAATGTCATTTTGCTATGTTTCAGGGCGTTTCTGGGAGCCCTGAAATGCGTTGACCAATAAATCAATATTATATTCACCCTTTGATGTAGTGTGGAACAAGGCAGTGCGGTTTTTAACACTTCATCTTCCCTACTTTAATTTTCGGAGATAATGACCTTTGGGTCTTCATTGGCTGCAGGCTATAATCATCAACATTAACAAAAATAAACACTTGAAATAGATCACTCTGTAATGACTCTATATAATAATATTTATTCCTTTATATAGAACTTTACATACATTTTGCAAAACCATCCTTCTTGGGGCTTACAATCTAAATATCCTATCAGTATGTCTTTGAAATGTGGGAGGAATCCAGAGTGCCCAGAGGAAACCGATGCAAACACAAGGAGAACATACAAACTCCTTACAGATGTTGTTCTTGGTGGGAATTGAACCCAGGACTGCAGCGCTGCAAGGCTGCAGTGCTATCCACTGAACCACCGTACTGCCCATATAATATATGTGTTTCACTTTTTGTATTGAATTATTGAAATAAATTAAATTTTTGATGATATTCTAATTAAATAAGATGTACTAGAATGTCAAATTCATTAAATGCGTGTGCCTCTTTGATTAGTTTTGTCCATCTGTCAACTGCAGACATACATTTCTGTCATAATGTAAGTATAATGTAAGTCACTATATGGCATAAATTATAATAATATTGTTGAGGACACTTGACCATGCCTCATCCACTCTGATGTTTACCTACTTTTCTAGTAATAGGTGGAGATATGCCAAAATGTTGCAACATTTCACTCAGTTTTATACCAGAAACCTTGTGAACACTACTTGACGAATCAAGCTCCATAAGTTTCATAAAAGTGCAGTGACGTATTCATTTTTCCTTCCAAATTTTAAATAAACCATGTTCCAAATTATTATGCAAATTAGTTTTAAGTGTCATAGGGTTTTTTTTGTCAATGAAACCCATTGATGGTATTGTGCCTCAGGGTTCTTTGGACCACTGAAATCAATCTCAGATGCCTGTGATAATTAGTTTGGCAGGTGAGCCCAATAAAAGGAAAACTGGGTGTTCCACAATATTACGCAGGCCACAGTTTTCAAGTAACATGGGAAATAAAAAGGATGTCTCTGCTGCTGAAAAGCAACAAATAGTGCAATGTCTTGGACAAGGGATGAAAACATTAGATATTGCACGAAAACCTAATCATCATACTGTGAAGAGATTTGTGGCTGATTCTGAGCACAGATGTGTTCGTGCAGATAAAGGCAGAATGAGGAAGTTTTCTGCCAAGCAGGGTCATCGGATTAAGAGAGCAGCTTCTAAAAAGGCCTTACAAACCAGCAGATATTTGAAGCTGCTGGTGCCTCTGGAGTCCCTCGAACTTCAAGGTGTAGGATCCTTCAAAGGCTTGATGTGGTGCATAAACCTACTATTCAGCCACCCCTAAACAGTGCTCACAAGCAGAAACGGTTAAAGTGGGCCCAGACATACATGAAAACTAATGTTCAAACAGTCTTGTTTACTGGTGAGTGCCGAGCAACCCTGGATGGTCCAGATGGATGGAGTAGTGGTTGGTTGGTGCTTGGCCACCATATCCCAACAAGGCTGCGACGTCAGCAAGGAGGTGGAGGAGTCATGTTTTGGGCTGGAATCATTGGAAAACAGCTGGTAGGCCCATTTAAGATTCCTGAAGGTGTGAAAATGACCTCTGCAAAGTATATAGAGTTTCTGGCTGAGAACTTTCTTCCATGGTACAAGAAGCAAAAACGTGCCTTCAAGAGCAAAATTATCTTCATGCATGTCAATGCACCATCTCATGCTGCAAAGAATACCTCTGTGTCACTGGCTGCTATGGGTATAAAAGGAGATAAACTCATGGTGTGGCCACCATCTTCCCCTGACCTTAACCCTATAGAGAACCTTTGGAGTATAATCAAGCAAACAATCTATGAGGTGGGAGGCAGTTCAAATCAAAACAGCAGCTCTGTGAGTCTATTCTGACATCATGCAAGAAATACAAGCAGAAACTCTCCAGAAACTCTCCAATTCAATGGATGCTAGAATTGTGAAGGTGATATCAAAGTAGGGTTCCTATGTTAACATGTAACTTGGCCTGTTAGGATGTTTTGGAGTTAAACAGCTTTTTATTTCAGTGAATGTGACCTCCTAAGCTGCAAATTCAGCAAACGAGCATTTTCAGCCCTTTAAAACATATCAAATGTTTAGAAAATCTACTGTGCCTAATAATTTGGAACAGTACAGTTAGTTTTTTTTTTAATTTTGAAGATTATACTTTTATCAATGCGAAGTGTATTCAATAAAATTTGATGTACACTCTAACGGGTGATGACTTTTATTACACTGACTGTTATTTGCACCGACCATTTAGGAAAATCAGAGAAAAAGAACATTTGCATAATAATTTGGAACATGGTGTAGTAATGGAAACCCCGTTACGGTTTTGTGACTTAGTCCTGTGGCCTCTTCCTGTGTGGTTGGTTTCCCTAATGACCTATAGCTTGTTTGGTTTCTCTACAACTGCTGATGGTTTATTTATATTTGCTTTTCTTCACTTGCTTTGCTGCTAGTCAGATGTGTATCAGTTTTGTTTCTGTCCTATCACAGCAACAAAGGGATTTTGCCTGCTTGCCATATAGCAGTTGAATTACATCTCTGTATTTTCTTATTTACCGTCCCAAAACTTTCCCTTTCTCCTCCATTAGGTTGGTGGGAAGTTTCTCTTGGTTTTATTTATTTTACTCCCCCACCCCCCTTGTGCACAAGCTTTATGTTTCCTCACCTTGGGTCCCATCTACCTCTACACACTTTCCCTCTATTAAGTAGCTGGGTGTGGCAGCCTAATAGGGTGTGGTGGTAGCTGCTGTGTGCAATCAGCTGAGGAGCTGTGTGGAGACCATCAGCTGATTGCACAGAGCAGAGCAATGTGTATGGAGAGGAGTCAAATAAGATCTCACAGGAGTTGTGTGCTGACAGCCTGAGCTCAGCACTGTCCCTGCCTGAGTTAAACTGAGAATGGTGATGAAGAACCTGGTACTACTAAGTATAGTGATGTGCACAAGAAGGGTTCCAGACAATGTAGTATATCTCAAAAGGCAAGGCAATTCTGTTATTAGATGCTTCAAAGTGTATTTTATTAAATCAGTATTTTCAAATGTTTCGGTCTAAGGTAGACCGTCAGTTACCTCACTCTGTGGTTAAACAGGCTTGGGTCCAATCATATGGGCAATGTATATCTATGATGCTGAGTTGGGGATGGTCAGCATGTGGATGGTAGTAGTGTCTGCTAGCAGCCTGGCAGCTGATAGCTGGCAGCCTCATTTAGCGGCGGACACCGCTACCATTCACATACTGACCATTCCTAACTATGAATCAGTATAATAGATGTACATTGCCCATATGATTGTATCCAAGCCCGTTTTATCACATTGTGTAGTAACTGACAAAGGTCTATCTCAGACCTAATTGTTTGAAAACACTGATTTAATAAAATACACTTTACAGTAAAAATGAGAGTGTCTTGTCTTTTGAGATCTACTGAGGTAAACTGAGAGTCTGATCAGGTGTAGTGTGAATGCTGTGTAAGCCATGCCACCCCACCTAGCATATAGCCATATTCATTGTGTGGAACTGAGACGGTTTTCAACTAGCATATGTCAGGATTAGAAACAGCCTAGTGGGGACATCTTCTAGTAGGTTTTTTGAATAATTATACTACTAATAACAATAGAGTAAGTCAAGTAAGCCAACTATGATGAGGCACAATCTTTTTGGTAAAATCTTGAGCTTTTATTAAATAATTTTAAAAACTGCAAAACATCCTTACAGCAGATGTGTTTTTAAGTACGGAGTACTCTTTATCAAAGCTTTGTAAAGATTATCCCTCATCATAGTTGCCTCACTTGACCAACTTTTTGATTACTGGCAACTGACACCTTTCGGAAGCACTCCCCATATTTGCTACTGAAGCTAGAACAATGTGGAAGCTCCCCCCAAAAATCTTCTCTTACTAATAATAATACATTTTATTTACATAGCGCCAAAATATTTTACAGCACTTTACAATTGAGCAGGGGGCAATGTACAAACAATAAAAAGTAATACCTAGTTCACCAGTTACAGGAGGCGTGAGGGCCCTGCTCACAAGCCTACAATCGATAGGGAAGTAGGAGGACACAGGAGCTAGGACATGCTTGTTGTAGGGTCTGATTCAGACATCATTATGATAAATAGGGATCTTCCTCATGAGGCTACATGCTCTGGTCATCAGCCACTACAGTCTATATGCACTTACATGCTATTGGTTTTTTGCAGAATTTGGAGACAGATGAATATAAAGGAGCAGGTTGTAATTAACATTTAGAAGGAAGGGTCAGGAGAGAGGCAAAAGTTACGTTAGTGAGTTGATGTGATAGGCCTGTCTGAAGAGATATGTTGTTAAGGCATGCTTAATAACATGGGGGCTAGAAGTTAGTCACAACATTTGGGGAAGGGCATACTAGAAGGCTGGTGCAGCATGAGAGAAATATTGGAGAAGGAGGTTTGAACTTTGAATAATGGGCGATATTAAGCTGAGATCAGTTGCAGAATGGAGGGCAATAGACAGAGATGAAGAATAATATATTGGGGGCTCAGAACTGTGGAGGGCTTTGTGGGTGAATGAGACATATTTTAGGGATGAGCGAGTACTGAAATATTCGGACTCGCTAGACTCGTAACGAGTAGGTCCCCATACTCGGGTACTCATTACGAGTCTAGCTAGTCCAATGTAAGTCAATGGGCAAGCGAGTATTGTGAGTAATTCCTCTGCTGCTGGACCCTATAAAGAGGTCTGGCAGCAGAGGGAAAACCTGCAATTCCCCACGTCATTGTTTAAAAGCCAACGGTAAAAAGCCGCCGGCTTTTAAACAATGCTGACAGCCGCTGACAGCTTCCTTTCCGCCTGACAGCAGGATCATCCGCTCCCCCCAACGCCTCCCCACCCTATCCTAACTTAGGATCGGGTGGGGAGGCTGCTGTCAGGCAGCGGGGAGCGCAGAACTGAAAGCGGCCATCAGAGAGCTGTCCACAGTTGTGAACTGAGGTAAAACCGGATTCTCCCGGATTGCCCTGGTCCGGTGCAATCCAGGACCATAGAGCCCATGTTATGGGGCGTCGGATTGCACCAGACCGTGGCAATCCGGGAGAATCCGGGTTTCAAACCGGTTTTCTCTTTTTGACGCTTCCCGCCTGGATTTTCAAATGAACAGCTGACTCAGGTCAGCTGTTCAATTGAAGTAACAGTGCTGTCAGGTTCGTGTGAGTTCATGCAGTTCATACCCATCCGATGCAATCCAGCGCCCCATAACGGACCGGGGCAATCTGGGAGAATCCGGTTTTACCTCAGTTCACAACCACGGACAGCTCCCTGCTGGCCATTGTCGGTTCTGCGCTCCCCGCTGCCTGACAGCAGGATCCTCCGCTCCCCCCGCAGCCTCCCCACCCGATCCTAAGTTAGGATAGGGTGGGGAGGCGGTGGGGGGAGCGGAGGATACCGCTGTCAGGCGGAAGGGAAGCTGTCAGATATGTTTAAAAGCCGGCTGCTTTTTACCGCTGGCTTTTAAACAATGAAGTGGCCAATTGCAGGTTTTTCCTCTGCTGCCAGACCTCTTTATAGGGTCCAGCAGCAGAGGAATTGCATTTCCCTTGATTTACATTGGACTCGTTACTCTGCGAGTAATCGCTAGGAAACTCGCAGAGTAATGAGTATGGCGAGTACCCTACTATTTGCCAAGTAACGAGTAGTAACGAGTAGACTCGCTCATCCCTAATATATTTGTATTGTATCCTATAGCAGATGGGTAACTAGTGCAATGTCTGGCATAAGGCAGTGGCATTGGTGAAGCGACTGGACAGAAAAATGATCCTGACTGCTGCATTAAGGATGGATCAGAGGGGAGAAAGTTTGGTTAGAAGAAGACTAATCAGTAAAGAGTTGCAGTAGTCCAGACGAGAGCGACAGTAAGTGTTTTTGTAGTTTCAAGGGTGATAAATGATCCAATTCTGGAGATGTTTTTAATGTGCAAGTAACATGAGTTAGGCTAGGGTCACACTTAAAAGGCACAATGCGGTAACCGCATCCAATACCGGATGCGGTTTTACCGTGTGCCTTCATACTATCTTTTGATAGTAAAATTGCAACCCTTATTCCGCATCTGGATGCATTAATGCATCCAGTTTTGGAATGTGGGTTTTTACAATTTTTAAAACCGCATCCGGATCCGGATCTGGTCCTGCAAGGTACATTTATGTACCTTGCACTACCGGATCTGTTTCCAGAGGCGCCCATGTTAAAAAGAACACATACGGTTTTGCAACCGCTCCAAAAACTGCAGCCTACATGATTTTTCCCGCAGGCTGCAAAACCGGATGCAGTAACCGGATTGCAAATAGTGCAGTCCGGTTTTGCTATTGAAGTCTATGGGCTGCGGATCCGGATGCGGTTTTGAGCATTTTTAATGCTCAAAACCAGATCAGGATCTGCAAGCCTAACCGCAGATGTGACCCTAGCCTTAGTGAGTGGTTAGATAAAGGGAATAAAGGAAGTTTGGTGTCAAATATGATCCCAAGGCAATGAG
>JARQOC010000004.1:134843397-134940527 GCA_033576535.1 Allobates femoralis | reverse complement strand
GACATCTCCAGAGAGGTTGGCATTTGCAGATATCTATATGCCTGAGGTTTTCATAACTGGTGTAAAATGTAAAAACTGATAATAGTCTGGTGGAAATTCCAGAACCCTGGTTTATGAAGAACGAGAACAGGAGAAAAAATCTCCAGTTCCCTTTAAAAATAAGTAAGAAAAAACCCACTGTTTGCATAGAGTTCATCATATAATTAGGGTCTATCATATACAAACAGATATCAGTAATAATACTTGAAGTCAAAATACCCTATACATGAACATATATAGCCAATAAAAACTTAACATGTATGAGACTTTATTAAGTACCGTACATATAAAATATAAGAATCACAAAGTGAAAATGAAATGGGCACAACACAGCAGGAATAAATGCAATATACAGTCTTAGGGCGGCTTCACACCATGGTTTTATCAGGTCTGGGGTGTCCGGGGTGAACCTAACAGCCCAGGACCCGATTTAGGACATAATGTTAGCCCTATGGTGCCGGATGGCAGTGATTTGCCATCCGGATTTGTCCCTGAACAGCAGCATCAGGCTGCATTCAATTTTTGCCTCGGACACAAAATCAGAGCTTGCAGCATTTTTGCATCCAGGGCAAAAAGTTAATCAAAACCGGATCCACCCGGATCCGGCACGATCCGGCACCCATTACCATGGGAGTCTATGGACATCGGATCGCGCCAGATCTCACAGAAAAACGGATCCGGCTGACGGGTGCTGAAGTTTAGCAGCGCCCAGCGCTGAACTTCAGCAACTGGAGAGCTCCCCGCTGAGACTTCAGGACCTGGACAGTGGCAGCAGCCGCGCAGTCCTGAATGTGGCAGAAAACAGAATCGGAGGGCATGTTTGTCCGGAGATGTCAGGTTGTGTCCAGTGCTTCCTGCAAAACACCGGACACAGCCTGACAGCACCAAAACCGTGGTGTGAAGCCGGCCTTAGTCACAATATATTGTATATCTATATATATTGTACTATCTATATATATAACTAGAAAGAAATGCTCTGCAGCACTCGGTTACTACCAAAGATGTACATGTGCTAACAAGCTGTATATATATGAGAAAAAAGTTAAAAACGTACGTTTTTTCAAAAAACTCAAAATCATATCTTTTTATTCTGAAGTTCTTGGTACATACATTGGCCAATGTCTGTTTGCTCGTCGACTGCGACAAAGTGACTTCAGGTCCGACGAGTCCTACTCTGATATCCCTATCCTCCTTGTCCACCCCCCACCTCTCAGTGGGCAGACCCCATCTCAACCTTAGATCACCTGCAGTCAACAAGGGTGCAATTGCAGCATGGAGCCAGCAACTCCATAAAATACAAAGCAGAAAAAAAAACTGCATAGCACTCACAGACTAATGTGAACTGGTGCCAGCAGGGCTGCTGAATCAAACATCTAGAAAGAAATGCTCTGCAGCACTCGGTTACTACCAAAGATGTACATGTGCTAACAAGCTTTCTAGTTGTTTGATTCAGCAGCCCTGCTGGCACCGGTTCACATTAGTCTGTGAGTTTTTTTTTCTACTATCTATATATATAGATAGTAAAAATTGGCTATAAGTTCCAGGGCCAGTAAATATGCTAGATAATGGTTTCAGAGTAATATACAATGCACTAAAATCAAAACACTAAGTAGCGGTATCACTTTAATATGTTAGAACAATTTTTGCTAACAAGGGTATATTGCACCCATAATGGCCTATGTACTTGAGTAAATATAGCACTCAAAGTGAGGTAAATGACCAAAGACAAATGGTAGAATAGAAGATAAATGGGATAATGTGTATACCTGTAGACATAACCTCCTGCAGGGCTGGTGCCAGGTCCCTACACACGTTTCGGCTTGTAACCTTCGTCAGCACATTGTCAAATATCTGGATGCTGCGGAGGGGTCCGCAAGTGTGAAGCCACCCTTAGAAATTATTTTCTAGATTGTAAGTACAGGGCTTTCTCTTCTCCTGTATTTGGTGAACTATGTTTTACTTAATGTCTTTAATGACTGTACATGTCCCTGCTTAATTGTAAAATGCTACGGAATATGTTGGCACTATAGAAATAAAAGCTTTATTATTAAATAATTATCTGCGGATGGATAATATATTGTGAATTAGCCATGCGGTTTATCTTCTGCATCACAGGGAGTGCTAAGCCTGGCACTAATCTTGATAAGTGTGATTTAAAAGGCTCATTATTATCAATTTCATTATTATTCTCTGGTGTAATAAAACCCATAAATCTATGGGATGATGTGTGTGTAAATAAATATATTAACATGTGGCACTTTTACTTCCTTTAACTCATGTCTATTTTCCATCTCACCTAAACAAGTGCATATCAATGAATTAAAATATCATGTTTATTTCAGTAATTCAATACATAAAGTGAAACACATATATTATATAGAGTCAGTACACACAGAGTGAACTATTTCAAGTGTTTATTTCTGTTAATGTTGATGTTTATGGCTTACAGCCACTGAAAGCCCAAAGGTCATTATCTCAGAAAATTAAAGTAGAGATGATGAAGGGTCTGAGAGATAAAATATTACCTAAATCAGTATCAGAGGCTTCACCTTGTGTGGTTGTGAGCGTCACAACCATTATAAAAGCTTAGCACTGCTGCTGCATTCCCCAGTGTGGTGAATATAGAGTAGGCAGGATGAAGGGTTAAAAACCATGCTGCCATATTCCACAAGACATCAAAGGGTGAATATAATATTGATTCATTAGTCAATGCGTTTCAGGGCTCCCTGGCCCCTTCCTCAGGAAAAATCAATATCATATTGCCATGTTTCAGAGAGCCCTGAAACGCGTTGACTATTAAATCAATATTATATTCACCTTTTGATGTCTCGTGGAATACGGCAGGGTGTCGCTTAACACTTCATCCTCCCTAATTTAATTTTCTGAGATAATGACCTTCGGATTTTCATTGGCTGTAAGCCATAATCATCAACATCAACAGAAACCAACACTTGAAATAGATCATTCTGTTTGTAATGACTCTATGTAATATGAGAGAAAATGACGTCCACATATATGCTTCTTTAATTCAGGAATTACTAAGGGTGGGATTATAGTAGCTGGACCCCCCTACTGATTAAGTGATTATGGTACAGGAGGTTGATGTATCATACAAGCCTTGGGTTGCAATACCTCAATAAGGAGAATCTAGCACCCTGATTTTTAGAAATTGTCTTTTATTTCACAGTAAGGGTCCTGCATCCATTTTCTGAGCCAGAACTCTCTTTATCTAGTTGGTCAAAAGGTCATAATACATTTTCTCTCCAGTTAGTGGCTGTAGATTTCCTGTGTAGAAAAGGTATTAAGACTACTTCATAAAAAAGTACTTAATTAGCTTTGGTGAAGTACGGAAATATTCACATGGTGTCACTTGTGATACATTTGTCTTGTTTATGCCAATACTATGATCAGATGCCATGACCTGGAGGATGTAATCCTACCTATAATGAGATTCAGTGTTCTTTTTGACACAAAATATCACCAGAATTATAATCTTGAGGTCAGTCTTAGCCTAAATGATGTAAAAATCTACTAGTCTGCTAAAGAAGCTGCTAAACAATAAATCTCAGGTATTGCCAATGGAATAGTGCAGTGGTAGCCAGCTTGGAGTAATAATCACAAGGGCATGGATACCATAGACATGGGTCAGCAAATCTTTACGATGTCTGCCCCTAACTAATGCATAGAATTGACATGAAGGAAATCCTGTGTTCCCATTTTCATTCATATATACAGTGAAGGAAATAATTATTTGATCCTTTGCTTTGTAAATTTGCCCACTGATAAAGACATGACAAATCTATCATTTCTAGGGTAGGTTAACTTTGGCTCGGGTCACACATACATTTTTTTTTAAAACCTGATCCAGTTTTGAGCTTTTAAAAAGCTCAAAACCGGATCAGGAAACGCTCCTCATAGGAGCCTATTCTAAAAACCAGATTGCTTCACAAGCCATCCGGTTTCTGCCTCCGGCTCTGCAGCCTGCGGGTGAACCCAGGTAGTGGGACGGCTCAGGCAGCCCATAGGACGGTGGGGGGAGAAAGGTGGTGGGTGGGAAAGTTAGCAGGAAATGGTCAGAGAAAGGAAGAGGACAAAGGGAAAACACAGGAAGTGGGAGGCTAGTGGGAGGAGGTCAGCAGCGAGAGAGGATGGAGAGGAAGGAATCTGGAGGACTTGAGCAGAGATGGGGGCTCGTCCTGGGTCCCAAGGCCAGAGACGGCAAGGAAACAGAGGGAGCCCTAGGAGCACGGGCAGTGAGCGATCCACTCATGCACCCAAGTCTGCAGTGAAGAGGAGGGGCAGGGTGAACATTAGGGACCCAGCCCACCACGGAAACGGTGGCCACGAGCTCCAGAGGAGCTGTGGCTAACTCCTGGCACATCCACCGAGAAGGCAGCCGTACTAAGTCAGGGGACACAGCCGGTCATCCGACAAGGCCAGTGGCTGCTGGATTGGGGCTCTGTGCGCGAAGGTGTGTGCCTGAAGGAGGAGAGCAGTCAGCACTGAGGACGAAAGAATCGTGAGGAACATGAAAGGGGTCTACTGGACAAGCCATCCTGGTTGCTAAGGATTACCCAGACTGCAAATGTACCTGAATTGTGACCTTTGGTACGCGCAAAGAGGACTGATGTAAATTGGGTTTGGAACTCAGAATTGTGTGAAACTGTTAATAATAATAATAATAATAATAATAATGTATTGACTTATATAGCACTATTAATTCCATAGCACTGTTAATTTCTTACCTGAGGAGCGGTAGACTGAACAGCTGCGCAGGCAGCAAGAACTTGACTGTGCGATGCCCTGCAGCCAGTGCAACCCCGCACTGCACATTTCGAAGCCGGCCCGTACCACGTGATCAGCCCCCACAATATACCAGACTGGATATGACATTCCGGACGGGCATCATATGATCAGAGGAAGCGGGAATTTCAAATAGGAGGAGGAATAATGACACCCAGGGGGGCGTGCGGAAACCAAGCGAAAGGGGAGAATGGAGCCCTGGAAACTGCCTTTCCAGTCTCTCAATGGAGATTGTATGTGAGTTTATAACAAATTTTTCTCAATCTTTGTAGGGAAGAAGAGCTGACAGGGATAGTTAGGGATCAGCTGGGAAGGTGGAGGGACAGGTAGTGATAGGTTAGAGGGGTAGAATGAACTGACAGGTTCCCTTTAATGTACGTAGTTTCTTTATACTGTATCGCTCCAAGAGTATCTTTGTAATGTGAAATTCAAATAAACATGGAATTCTTGAATTTGCTTAAAATGAGAGTTGTATATTAGAACAGAATGGGCCTGTAGTGAAGTCATATTGTTGTGTTACTAGATTATTATTATTATTATTATTACTATTATTTATTTATAGAGCTCCATTGATTCCATGGTGCTGTACATGAGAAAGGTTACATACAAACAAGTTAAAAATACAATGAACAAGTTAACAGTGACAGACTGATACAGAGGGAAGAGAGGACCTTACATTCCACAGGGCAGGATGGAGAGAGACAATAGGTTGGGTCTGCTCTGGTGGTGGCGAAGCGCCGGGTCCAATGGGGGTGGAGGGCCAGGTCCAGTGGTGGTGATGTGGCACTGTGGTCATTGCAGACTGTAGGCTATTCTGAAGAGATGAGTTTTCAGGTTTCGCTTGAAGGTTCCAAGAGTGGGTGACAGTCGGATGTTTTGGGGTTCAGAATTCCAGAGAATGGGGGAAACTCTGGCGAAGTCTTCCAGGCGGTTAGATGAGGAACATACAAGCGTGGAGGAAAGGAGGAGGTCTTGGGAGGATCGAAGATTATGAGTTGGATGATATCAGGAGATTAGTTCAGAGATATATGTGGGGAGGCAGGATGTGGATGGCTTTGTAAGTCACTGTAAAGGTACCGTTACATGGCTCAACATCATTCAAAAGTGACGTGTTGAACTATGTTGAACCGACATCGTTAGTGAGTCGTTGCGTGTAAACGAACGATTCAACAACGATTACCGTATATACTCGTGTATAAGCCGACCCGTGTATAAGCCGACCCCCCTACTTTTGCCCCCAAAACCTGGGAAAATCTATTGACTCGTGTATAAGCCGAGGGTGGACCCTAGCACAAGTATACAGCCCCCAGCAGTGTGGTATACACCAGTCCCAGAGGTAGATACAGCAGCCCCAGTGGTAGTATACACGCAGCCCCAGTAGTATATACAGCCCCAGTGGTAGTATATACAGCCCCAGTGGTAGTATACAGGGCCCCAGAGGTATATAGCAGCCCCAGTGGTAGTATACAGGGCCCCAGAGGTATATAGCAGCCCCAGCGGTAGTATACAGGGCCCCAGAGGTATATAGCAGCCCCAGTGGTAGTATACAGGGCCCCAGAGGTATATAGCAGCCCCAGTGGTAGTATACAGGGCCCCAGAGGTATATAGCAGCCCCAGCGGTAGTATACAGGGCCCCAGAGGTATATAGCAGCCCCAGTGGTAGTATACAGGGCCCCAGAGGTATATAGCAGCCCCAGTGGTAGTATACAGTGCCCCAGAGGTATATAGCAGCCCCAGTGGTAGTATACAGGGCCCCAGAGGTATATAGCAGCCCCAGTGGTAGTATACAGTGCCCCAGAGGTATATAGCAGCCCCAGTGGTAGTATACAGGGCCCCAGAGGTATATAGCAGCCCCAGTGGTAGTATACAGGGCCCCAGAGGTATATAGCAGCCCCAGCGGTAGTATACAGGGCCCCAGAGGTATATAGCAGCCCCAGTGGTAGTATACAGGGCCCCAGAGGTATATAGCAGCCCCAGTGGTAGTATACAGTGCCCCAGAGGTATATAGCAGCCCCAGTGGTAGTATACAGGGCCCCAGAGGTATATAGCAGCCCCAGTGGTAGTATACAGTGCCCCAGAGGTATATAGCAGCCCCAGTGGTAGTATACAGGGCCCCAGAGGTATATAGCAGCCCCAGTGGTAGTATACAGTGCCCCAGAGGTATATAGCAGCCCCAGTGGTAGTATACAGGGCCCCAGAGGTATATAGCAGCCCCAGTGGTAGTATACAGTGCCCCAGAGGTATATAGCAGCCCCAGCGGTAGTATACAGGCAGCCCCAGTAATGCAGGCCCCCCCCAGCGTCTCTCCGGTCACCTGTAAAGCAAGCTATACTTATCAGTGTCCCGCTCGCACCCGCCGCTGCCGACATCCACGATCCTCCATCTTCATGCGACTCCTCTTCCTGTTTCCTGTGCGCGTCGCCGGGAATGACGTCATTGCCGGCGACGCGCACAGAAACAGGAAGAGGAGTCGCATGAAGATGGAGGATCGTGGATGTCGGCAGCGGCGGGTGCGAGCGGGACACTGATAAGTATAGCTTGCTTTACAGGTGACCGGAGAGACCCTGGGGGGGCCCTGCATTACTGGGGATGCGGGGGCTGCTGTATACCGATGTATACATCGGTATGTACCGATGTATACATCGGTATACAGCACTGACTCGCGTATAAGCCGAGGGGGGTACTTTTCAGCCCAATTTTTGGGCTGAAAAACTCGGCTTATACGCGAGTATATACGGTAGTCAAGTTGAAGTTGACAGGTTTATGAACTTGTTCATAAACCTGTCAACTTCAACTCAACCAACCTGCAACATCGTTCAGTGTGAGAGTGCGCTGAACGATCTCTCAGCAGCACAGCCTATGCTGGGAGATGGTAACCATGGTACATGTCTGGTTACTAAGCGCTGCGCGTCGCTTAGTAACCCGATGTGTATCTTGGATACCAGCGTGTTCGCTGGTCCGGATCGCTGGTGAGTCTGCCTGTGTGACAGCTCACCAGCGATCTGAACGATGTTGTTAGCGATCGCGCATGCATGTGATCGCTAACAACATTGTTCAGAAAATTGATGCTTGTGATGGTACCTTTAGTAGTTTGAATTGGATACGCTGGTGAATTGAGAGCCAGTGGAGGGATTTGCAGAGGGGAGGAGCGGTGAGGAGAGAGGTGGATTTGTCGAGCAGGAGTTAAGGACAGATTGGAGAGGTGCAAGAGTGTTAGTGGGAAGGCCACAGAGGAGGAGGTTGCAGTAGTCAAGATGGGAGAATATGAGGGCATGTACTAGTAGTTTAGTAGATTGAGGGTTGAGGAAGGGACGGATTCTGGCAATATTTTTGAGTTGGAGGCGGCAGGAGGTGGTAAGGGTTTGGATGTGCGATTTGAAGGACAGGGCTGAGTCAACGGTTACTCCAAGGCAGCGGACTTCAGGTACAGGGCATAGTGTGATGTCATTTATTGTGATAGATAGTTCTGGTAAGGAAGGTGTATGAGATGGAGGAAAGATGATGAGTTTGGTTTTGTCTACATTGAGATTTAGGAAGCGAGAGTAGAAGAAGGAGGATATCGCTGATAGACACTCCGTGATTCTGGACAGGAGAGAGGTAACATCTGGGCCAGACAGATAGATTTGAGTGTCATCAGTGTACAGGTGGTACTGGAAGCCATGGGACTTTATGAGTTGTCCCAGACCAAGGGTATAGATTGAAAAAAGGAGGGGCCTCAAGACAGAGCCTTGAGGGACCCCAACAGAGAGGGGATGAAACGAGGAGGTCATGTGGGAGTGGGAGACGCTAAATGTGCCTTTGGAAAGGTAGGAGGAGAGCCAGGAGAGGGCAAAGTCAGTGATGCCAATGGAAAAGAGAATCTGTAATAGGAGACAGTGGTCGACTGTGTCGCAGAGGACAGGTCTAGAAAAGGAGGACAGAGAAATGTCTGTTAGCTTTGGCATGAGTAAGTCGTTAGTAATTTTGGTTAGGGCAGTTTCAGTGGAGTGGTGTGGGCGGAAGCCGTATGGAAGGTTGTCAAAGAGAGAATTGGATGAGAGGTGGGATGAGAGTACAGTGTGGACATGCTTTTCAAGAAGTTTGGAAGCTAACGGGAGCAGGGATATGGGGCGGTAGCTGGATGTAGAAGTGGGGTCAAGGAATGGCTTCTTTAAGATAGGTGTGATTGTTGCATGTTTGAAAACAGAAGGAAAGGTACCAGAAGTTAGTGATAGGTTGAAGAGGTGGGTTAAGGCTGGGATAAGTGTGGTGGTGAGGTTGGGGAGGAAGTGGAATGGGATGGGTCCAGTGCACAAGTGGTGAGGTGCGATCTGGAGAGGAGGTGTGCAAGTTCTCCTTCAGTGATGGAGGGGAGGAGGTTTAGTGGGGGAGGGTAGTGGTCTGGTATACATGGGGGTTGTGGTGGTTGGGCAGCAAAGGCTTGTCTGATCTGATCAATCTTGCTGGAGAAGTGTGTTGCAAAGTCTTCTGCAGAGATACGAGAAGTAGGCGGGGGGCGGAGGAGGGAGTTAAATGTGTTGAATAACTGCCTGGGATTGTGGGACAAAGAGGATATGAGGGTAAGGAAGTAATTCTATTTAGTGGTGGTAAGTGCTGACTTGAATTTGAGAAGTGCTTGTTTAAATGCTGTGTCGTCTTCTTGCGAGTGTGTTTTCTTCCAGCACCGCTCAGCAACCCTAGATGCTCGCTGCAGATTTTTAGTGGTGTCCGTGTGCAAGGGTTGTCTGTTGATTTGTCGTGTTCTGCCATGAATGAGAGAAGCAACTGCATCAATAGCTGATGTGAGTGTAGAGTTGTAGAGACAGTGCTTCTTTTTGTGGGTGTATGGCGTACCGGAAAATATGCAAAGGGGGTGGAGCTATATGGGGACTCTCGACCACTGCATGCCGCCCACTGCTTGGTGCACAGGATCTCCCGGCCGTCCGACAGCGAACACCTCCCCCCTCCGCTTCTTAAACACGGCCGCCGGTGCCTGACAGCACCCCCCTGCTCCTCAAGCAGCCGACGCCTGACAGCACCAACCTCCCCCGCTGCTGGTGCCAGACAGAATCCCCCCCCCACCTCCAGCTCCTCGCCTCACTACTGGGAAATATTCTTTTACAAAAAAGCACTGGGTAGAGAGCTGTGGCATTGTCTGTGTCGTGGAGTGGGGCTATGGATGATAGCAGTAAAATGGCATTAGAAAGTGTGTGAGCGTCGAGATATGTGAAATTTCTGCGAGATAGTTATAATCATATTTGTTCAGATTAGGCTGTTTGAAATTTATTAGAAATATTTACAAACTTTCTGCTGTGTGCAATAAACTAATCAAACAACCTGTCAAATAAAAAACTCTAGTACCATGCAAAAATGGGGTTAATCTGCAGGTTAAAAGTGTTCTGAAGTCATGCAACCTCCTGAGAACCTCAGGATTTCAGTCATAGTGGCATGGCTTCAGTCACATCAGCTCTGTGTATAAAGAGCAGCGGATGTACCCTCGACCCAGCCCTGACTGACAGCCGGATCCGCATTGCATCAGTACAGAGCCAGCAGTCAGTCAATATTTCATGTTGCGGTAACAGCCGCTGCTCATCAGACACTTAGCAGGGTCAGAAGTGGTGCTGGCTGTACCCCTATGCCTCTCTGCAGCCTCAGACTTTCAGGCATAAGGTTAATTTCCTTCCAACAGCGAGGTTCTCAGAGTGGCGGCTGCAAGGCTTCAAAACGCTATTACCTGCAGATTAATCCCATACCTGCAAGGCAATAGTATTTTTTTACATTACAGGTTCACTTTAATAGCTCAATATAACTAATACAACTGTTATAATTCCACCACTCAGAGTGTCTTGGAGGTGGTGACAGTTTAGCTGTCCTTTAGAATCAGGCTCATGCTGAGCAGTCAGTTTAAAGAGTGGGAGCTTGACCATTCAATCTGGGCAGGGGCATGATGAGCTGTCTATATTGTTAGGGACAGCTTAGCCGTCCAATCTGGGGCAGGGACATGCTGATGTGTCTGTATTGTTATGGATAGCTCAGACAGCCATCCTGTGGCAGGAACGTGCTGAGAAAGGGAAGAAGCATGAAATTCCTGGATCTCTTCATGCTCTAGCTCTGATGAGGCCCAGGAGGGTTCTGATTAAGTAATCAAAATGTCACAATGTGCACCATTACCTTGTGTGCTTAACCTTAGAAAAAAAGTTTCTTTCTCTTTTTTCATAAAAAAATCAAACATAACTTGCTAATGACCAATCTAACCCTACAATGCACAATCTGGGTGCAGAGAACTTCCTCAAGGTGAGATGGCGGCAGCACTAGTGCATCATGTAGACGGACCAGTAGCTCACAGCCTTTTAATGGAAGGGGTGCAGCTGCTTGCATAACGCACACAAATGATGCTGCATAGGGAGTCTCTCATATAGATATGTGAGATACACACATAGTGTCACAGTGTAGTAGGAATACTAATGAAGGGAATGGCAATTATGGGCAGGGTGACCAGGGAAGACTAGTCTGACTCTAGTCTAGGAACCCTGAATGGCCCTGATCCCGAAGGTATCTCTGAAGGTGAGAAGTTTTGGGCCTCCAGCCTCTTCCTAAAACTCCTCCACCAGCCCTGCGCTATTTCCCCCTCACCTCCTTCCACAGAACTGGGATACAGCAACTCCAAAGGAAAGAACTTCAGCAACACAAACACACAGGTCAGCACTGCACGGCTTCCAGGCATAGAGTGAAACTCTATCAGCATCACCATCTGGTGGAAGGAGAGGTTAATTAAAGGCCAGGGGGAGGGGAGCCCAGGTGAGTCACAAATTAACCCCTCAACCAGCAGCCGAACCTCATAGTGAATGCAGTTCTGGAGCACAACACAGGAGGCCCAGGACCTTCACAACTATCAAGCATGCAGCTCTTAAAGACAAAATATTACACAGCAGCATCCAGCAAGGTCAGCGCCAACTAAGCGCGTGACACATAGTGTCTGAACAGCAGCCTATCAGTGGCGCCAGATTGCAGCAGGCTAGTTAACACTGCATGACTATATGCACCGTGCCTGAAAAGTAGCCTATTAGTAACACCCAGTGTGGTGGGTTAGTTAACCACTATATAAGTGTTCCCCATATGACAGACTCACCAGTTTACCATTTAAACTCAGAGAGCTCCACTACACCCTACAAAAGTATATAAAATGTGCATACAAAATGTGAGGTATTAGTTGGCATTTTGGCAAAAACACGGAAGCTTGCAACCCAAAACATGAATGGTCCTCACGTTTTGCAAGATCATTACCTTGTGCAAGCAGCAGCCATCAAAAGATGTGTGAGTACTGGGAGGGTGACAGTGAGGAATGGAGGGGCCGGGGAGGTGAACAGGGAGGTGAGATTAAGCATTTTATGTATTCTTTAACCATTTGAAGGTCCTTTATGGTTTGGAAAAATGGCTGCCAACAGCTGTCATATTGCAGAATCAAGTGGAAGGGAATTGCAAAAAAATCTGCAATTTTGCAAATGCAGTCTTGTAAAATTCAAATAGCGTTGAATAGTACTCAAATATATTTGCTTATTTCTAGTATTTATTACTCTTTTTTTTAAACAATAACATTTTTATTGAAGTTCTAAACAATGAGAAAAAAAGAGAATTGGATCAGCAGGATCATTAATATTAACATTCATGATACAACAAGAGGAAAACCATTCTAAACAATATTGCTTGTGGGAACTTGTTGGTGAACCTGGGGGGAAGAGAGAGGAAGAATGCGGGGAAGGGGGGAGATATTGAGCGATCCTCTCCATTGAGGTAAGGTGAAATTCGGGGACACAAAAAGGGAAGGCGGATAGCAAAGTAGGGTATACTCTCCAAGTTGGGGTTGTCATAGTTTCGGCCCCACGACCATGGTGGTCTGAATTAATACATATGGTACTGTATATGCAATAGTGTGTTATAGTTACTTGGCAAATATGAGTGTAATCCTTATGTCTTAGCAAAACATACTTAGAATAATACTTTTGATATTCGGCCACGCTTTCCAGCGTTGTTGGATTTTGTCCTTTTTTGTGGCATCACATGCCAGAATCCGTTCATACGAGAAGAACGAGTCCATTCCTTGCCAAATATTGTCCATCGTTGGGACCATATGTGAATTCCATTCGGAAGCAAGAGCTTCTCTTGCAGCAATTTTATTACTCTTTAAAGACACCTTTGTGCTACCGGCTTTGATGAGAATATTTGGTAATGTATATGTTGCCATTATGGTCTATAGACATAGTAGTTTGTGCAGGATTCTGCCACTGCATTTCACAGGTTGATCTCTTTCTTTCATGTCTTCTGACAAGCATATGTGATTTTCTAACAGGCATCAGCAAACACATCACCTCACCGCTTCCAGTTACCGCCGCAACAAATTACCCAAATGACGGCTATTTTGCCGGCTCTTAAGCAATGAACCATTGATGTCAAAACATTTTAATTAATAGTACATGGCAGAAAACAGGAATTATATATACACCACTCAACCCGCTTTTAGAGAAGGCGATGGAGTATGGTTATGCCTGTGTTTGCTAACGAAGGCAGAAGTCACATGCCGGGGCATCTCATTAAGTCAATGTCCATTATCGTGTAATTGTTGCTTTCCTGCACACGTGTAAGAGCCTCGGCCTGAAATGAATATTCTCACTCTGGGAATCACCTGCTTCTTCTAATGAGGCTTTTGTGATTCTCACAGAATTCATCTTACTCTATTCTGACCCCCCTCGTCTTCACTACAGGGCGGCTTTTCTTCAAGGTTAAACTGAAAAGGAAAAGACAGTGGCTTTTTCCTGACAGTCTTCAAAAATTCCCGGCCTTAATTTAATTCTGATTGTCTAAAAGAACATACATCAAGTCATTGTAAATGCGATTTCACATCCAGATTATTACAAGGGCTGAGTTATATCACAGGTCGATCACAGAATATCAATAATTCATGGTGCTCTCTGGAGTCTCATCAGGATCTTTATTTTGGGTCTTATATTTTAAAGCTTTTATGTAGCAAAAGAAATTCTGAAAAAATATTTTTGTAAGTCTAGATTTCTAGAAATGATGTGGGCAGTCACTTTAGAAAGGACAGACATATCTGGCATCCCCCTCCTTCTCTATATTAGGCTTCTGCTCACGGCCATAGTACGGTGAATTCACACATTCGCTGCTGAAATTTCTGCATCCGCAGATCTGTTCCATACATTGTAAACAGTGTTTCACTACATGTGAATGGATTTATGCAAACTCTATATTCAGGTTGATGAGACAGTTGCAGAAATTTCTGCAACAAATATACAATATATGAACTTACCAGTATGTGTTTTTTTACTATTAAAGTTGTCACAAACAGACTTTTCTCATAAGGGTGGAGGCACAATGTGATGCATCAAACACGGAGCATGTTTGATGCGTGACAGTGATGCAAGTGTTGTGTGTGTTTGCTGTGAGTGTGGCGTTAGTGTGTGGTGGTGTGTGTCATGGCTGTATGCATGTGAGTGTCTGCGTGAGTGAGTGTGTGGTGCGTGTGAGTGTGATGCTGTCCGCGGTCCTGAAGCATACTTCAGGACCGCGGACAGCATTTACCGGACGTATTCAAACTCCACTGCTGTCAACACAGCGGAGTTTGAATTTGCTGGGTTGCCGGCACAGTATTCAATCATTTTTCACCGCTGTGACAGCAGCGGTGAAAGATGATTGTTAAAAACACAGCCCTTTGCGCTGTGTGTAATTGCTGGATGCTGGTAAATTAACCATTCACCTGTCACCACTGTGAAAGCAGCAGTGGCAGCTGAAGTTTTAAATGATGTGTTAAAAGCAATGGAGTTTGAAGCCATTGTAAGGTAGCACACACGTGCGAATATCGCACAGTGTGCTGTACGGGTGCGAGATTTTCTCGCATACATATACTTACAATGAGTAAGTACTGACCCGTTGAAGCGGAATTACCGCGAAACGGTGCCGTTGTCGGCCTCCATCACCCCCTCCCTGGTTGTAATGTACCCGAAAAAAGGTTCATTAAAAAACGCAGAGCATCAAATGGTGAGTGCCTCCTTTTTCTCATCTTTAAAGCAGTACACTAATGGACTTATAGGACTGTGCAACACCTTGTCCTCAATAGAGCCCTATGTGCGCCGGTCCCAGTGGTCTGGGTTTTATATTTGGTCAGGAGCCGGTAGTGCCCGGATATATCTTCGGACTCAATTATACTTACAATGGCAACTCACATGCTGCGATTGAACTCTCATTTCCCTCGCAATGCGAGTGTAATGCGATGAAATCCCACTAATGTGACCAGGATCATTTAATGATACTGGTCCAAGTGCAATGCGAGTTCCCCTCGCATTGCACTCGCGCGAGGCACATGAACAGTGTGCCTCCAGCCTTAAAGAAATGTAGTTCTATATTGATTGATATTGATTCAAATAAATAGTCATCATCCATGTAATTCATGGAGGCCACAGTCTGTTAGAACATGAGCCTCTCTTAGGCCTTGTACACACTGGATGTTTCTGATCCATTTTTGGTTCTACGTTTTTGTTTAAAACTGCATCAAAAATGGATCAGTCAGCAAAGTAAATGGGATTTTCAATTTGCTGTGTAGACATCAGCATTTTTGATGCTGCATTAATGATGCAGAAAGTGAATCTAGAAAATAATGAGCGTGTTACTTATTGCTCTGTTTTTCTGGTGCGCTTTATGCACCACTAAGATTCAATTACTTACAATGCCCGGCAATCCCACGTTGAGCTCTGTTGATTCCTTTCTTCTGGGCATCGCAGGACCTGTGGGTAGTCGGTACGGTACTTCCAGGACCTAGCACCATGTGACTCAGGCTGAGACACATGGTGCTAGTCCTGTAAGTATTCGTGCCCGGAAGGAAGATACATTCACCGTGGGATTGCTGGGGAGTGCAAGAAGGTGTGTGTCTCTGTCTATGTGTCTTGTGTGTCTGTCTGTCTGCATTCCCTGAAAACAAAGGAAAAAAGCAGCACAAACAGATGATGCGTTTGTGATGCTTTTTTTTAAAACGTGGATCCACTTTTGACACAAAAACTGCACAAAAATGGATCAACAAAATGCAGAGCGCAAACACTGTCTGAATTCGGCCTTACAAATCTGTCCTTCATTTTGGCTCATTGAAGAAAGACTCTCCTTTTAAAGTCAGTAAGTGTATTCTAATATGTTTTATTGCATGGTACTGTCTCAAAACAACTTCTTTCCACTGAACTAAAGTATACTTGGGTTCCTATAAAAAATGGCAGACCTCATAGACGTCCAGAGTAATTAGAAAATCTCCCAGGACTGACCTTAATGTCCCTCAGAGTAGTATTTTCTGAATGCTTCTTGGCTTGTGTCATGAGATAAAGCATAGGTAGTATTCGGCATAGGCTTTGGATGAGGTGTGGGATATGTGCCCTCAAAGGGTTGTGAGCATTGCAGTCAAGACTTCCTTGGACAGGCAAAGTGAAAAATTGGCAAGTATGGCCAAAAGTGATAACTGGCAGCCCTGAACTTTCTCTGCTCAGAAGGTGATGGTGATGGATCCACAATCATGAATATTTCTTTTTTGTCTTTATGACATATATGTAATCCGGATTCCCCTGACATAAATTGACAATTATGGGGAATCTAAAATTTTGAGAAATCAGAATAGAAGTGTTAAATATAAGTTGAGGTGGAAAATTGTTCTGATTTTTATCCATGAAGAGTAATTTAGTCAATAGTTAAGCGTTAATCATTGGTTGCTTTGGTACTATCATTACAATTGTAATTACGGTGCATTTAATTTAATGAAAGTCTGAAGACTAATTGCCTCATATAAATGGGCCTAGGGCAGGAGTGATTTCATTTGAGTAATGCTTAAACTGAAACCCTAAAGCATGTTTTTTAAGAGGATTGAATCTAGTAAAGTTACAATGTGAAATCACCCTTAAAGTATTAAAAGTGTTGTCTCATCAAGAAACCAAATTCTTTTAACTGTATTAGGCTAGGGTCTGATTTATGTCAGGATATAAGCTGACGAATCCGTCTAAAACTTATGGTGGGTTTACACGTTCCGATATCAGCGTCCAACTCCGACCAAAAGTCACGTGGTTCGTGCATTGGACCCGATATCGTTCGTGCGTTGTATGGTGTAAATGACCAATACGATCAGATTCAAACCGATATCGGGGATCTAATTAGCGTGCTATTCAACGGGCCGATATCGGATGCAGGTTGGAGCTGGATCGTGCTGTGTGACAGCCCAACTACGATGTGCAGTACAATGTCCCCCATTCACTCCCATGTTAAATGGTCGTTCCTGGGTCGGCGTACAAGGGGGGCGTACACATCGTAGAGACGTTGTATCCCGATATCGCGCAATGTAAACCTCTGATGCGATTCTTTGAAATCCGGCCAGAAAAAGCGCGCTCCCGCGCCGTCGGATCAAATATCGGACCGACATTGGAGCGCGTAAACCCACCAATAGTCTCTGCCAGGCTCAGCGCATAGCGTTAATGTCATATAACACTATGCACCGCCTGCCCATGCATTGCTATGGTTACCTGAAGCTTAGCGCAAACGCCGACTTTCACACAAGGACCGGATATGCGCTTTTGCAGAGCGCACGGTAAGATGCTGCAAACCGTGTTTCCTGTACGCTCAGCAGTAGCGCATATCAGGTCCTTGTGTGTGGAGTTGGCGGCTGCGCTAAGCTTCAGGTAACCATAGCAATGAATAGGCAGGGGTGCATAGCGTTACATGACATTAACGCTATGCGCTGAGCCTGGCAGAGACTAAGTTTTAGAAAGATTCGTCAGCCTGAGTGCTGACGCAAATCAGACCCTAGCCTTAATATGGCATAATGGGCCTTAGGTCAGGGTCAGAGTGAGGGTAAGAAAAGTGGTCCAATTTTCTTCTAGAAAAATTGGACACTTTTTATCTAAATTGTCATTCGCGTGTCTGCAACTTCCGTCGACATGTCATCCGCGGGAATTCCATATGACATCAATTTTTATATATCAATATTTTAAAATGCACATGATCAAATACAGTTTACTAGGTCAGTAATGGCAATGTATCTGTAAAAACCGGATGCAATACAAATGATCCACATAAGAAACTTCAGTGGATAAGGCTAGGGTCACATTTGCGTTTTTTTTTTTTACATCCTGATCTGGTTTCTGGAAGGATATATGTGCTGTCCTGTGTTTGAGACTTCAAACCAAGGCTCCACAGAGTCTATTTGCAATTACAGAGGCATTCACAGAGTGTGAGTGTCTGTGACTGGCTGTTTGCCGGTCAGTGCAGTGACTATGCAAGTAGCCTAATGGGCGGCCCCAGAAGAAGCAGCGGGAGTGTGGTAAGCCCGATCTACCTACTCTACCATTTATTTTTCTATCTTTACTAGGTTCTGTCACTCAGAACAGACAGCTGTATGGCAGAACGGTATGCAGACACAGTCTACATTATGCAGATGAAGTCCATGGAGCCTCGGTTAAGAGTCTACAACATGGACACCAGCCAGTTATCCCACCAGGGAAGGACCTAGCCCAGGGTATTAGTAGCCCTTAAGTCACTATCCAGCCCTTGCGAGCTTGAAGATATGGCCAGGGGTTTCACTGTGTTTGAGTGCTTTAACTGGTGCCCGCAGTGTTATCCTCCACTGGTCTCCACAAGGTCAGTGGTTGCTTTGTGATGTTGGTCTATCAGGAATTGCTCCTACCCAGCCAGAATCCTGCGCCACACTGATGAGGGGCAACAACCCTGAAACAGCTGTCTGTGGTTGGATACCTAGTCCATGGTAAACCCCTGGCCATATCTTCAAGCTCGCAAGGGCTGGATAGTGATTTAAGGGCTACTAATACCCTGGGCTAGGACCAGGTGGGATAACTGGCTGGTGTCCATGTTGTAGACTCTTAACCGAGGCTTCAAATTCTAGGGAGCAATGCACCTTGGGTTTCACTGTGTTTGAGTGCTTTAACTGGTGCCCACAGTGTTATCCTCCACTGGTCTCCACAAGGTCAGTGGTTGCTTTGTGATGACAGTCTACATTATGTCTGCATACTGTTCCCATGCAGTTTGAGCACGTTCTCATCCATCTCTGCCTTTTTGCATCACCCCCCAGACCTCATTGCTATTTGGTTAGAGCATCTTTTTTTTCATTTGTTATACTGCACCTGCCAATCACAGTAACGCCATTATCAAAGGTGAATATGGCATTACTATCACTGGCAAGCAATCCCAGCATGTTTATTGGCTGAAAATCAGTCAGCAAACATGCTTTTCAGCTCACTCGAATATCACAAGTAAAATCAAAAACACTCACAGAGTGCCGAGTATCCCGAATACAGTACTATTAGTGCGAGTAGCGAATAGTAATGATTATACTCGCTCATCACTACTCAGAATGTAGAACCGCTAAGCTTGGAGCATCTCCGGATCTGGTGGATTTGAAGGAAAGATATATATTTTATGGTTAGCCATTCATTTAATAAATGTCCAGGTGCAGCTTTAGTTTTAAGACAGTTAATTGCCAAGTGTGACGCCCTACGTACTGATCTATCGTGGGGACCCACTGGACCACAAATATGGCGGCTGCTGATACCAGATAGGGAGAGCCAGACCAGGAAATCAGATTCAAAAAGCTTTATTGCAAGGTACAGCAATATATATGAAAGGTGCCCCTAAGGAAGGCCACGGAACCACAACACCGGGGTACCTCCCAGGAGCCCAAGGATGGGTTGACCCCCTAGCAGGGATTTCCCCTTGAACAGCTGTGAAGGGGCCGATGAGGCGGACACCCGTGTTGAACCGACCCTAGTGGTACGACAGGGAACAGGCTTAATCGGGGAGAACTTAGTGGGTAGAAGCCGACCAGTGACAACAGGTAACAGCACAGGAGCCAGGGCACGAAGTACAGAAAAACTGCCAGACCCGACCTAGGACAAAAGGAACACAAGTTAAGTACAGCGAACCAGACTGCAGAGCCCTAACTGAGAGAGACCTGGAGCTGCAACTTCAGTAAGATAGAAGTTGCCCTGGCAAAGTCCTGGAGTGTCTGAGACGTTTTTATCCCCAAAGCCGTTGGTGATAGGCCGGGAGGAAGGGGCAGGGAGGAAGGGTGAGCTGTCTCATAAATGCCTGTAAGCACGCGGGCCCGTCCCCTATGTGTGCCCTAGGAAGGAAGATGAAGGAGGAAGTGCAGCAGGCCTGGGAGCGTGGACCCGGGCGGCATGTCTGCGGGGACGGGACCTGGACCTCAAGAGTGAGTGGTACTGGAGCATGGACCGCCTGCCCCTGGACAGGATGTGAGGAGGTAAGGGAGAGCAGAGGAGAGGAGGCAGGCTGCAGGGAAAGTGCACCGGGCCGTGAGGTGGTGACACCAAGGTTTGGAAGCGTTATGCTAGGTTAGCTATTTGCCAGGTGGCTTACCCTGACTCTTCTTTAAACTTAGCGACAGTCCAGCAGGGGTAAGCACACATAGTGAGGCTCTGTGCTTCCATTACATGATAAACCCTTAGATGACAGGGATGAAAAGGCCATTAAATGGAAAATTCCAAAATGAGTTGTTGATGACTGAGCATCAAAAGATAACAACAGGTTATCATATCATAATTTGTCTTACTACCAGCGAACAATGAGCTTTTGGTTAATTTTTAATGTGTAAATTTTAGGCACAATTTGTGCACCTATTAAATAAATTAGGATACTTTGTGTTTTTTTTTTATAGGTTTTTTTTAGGGCAGTTTTCTTAAATCCCATCCAATTTGCTGGAACTGTAATTTTTAACTGTAACTGTATTTTTGTTGCAGTGGAAATATACTGCGCCTCATTGTGGGCACAAAGCCTTAAAGTTTTTACATTGTTTTAAATTTTATTGCATGCCTCAAAATTAGAACTTGAAAGAAGACCTCTCAGCTCTCCCGACATGTCTATTTTAGTAAATGTCAATGATCCAAATCTGAACAGAGTTTGACCCTGAGCAGTGATTGAACAGTACAGAAAGCCAATGTCAATTTTTATCCCATTACCCAATGGCATCAAAACGACTGTGACAAAAAAAGAGAAAATGGAGTCCCTTTTCTCCCAATGATGTGTCATGCTCGCAATACATATTGTAAAATTCATCAGGAAATAATTGTGGAAAACGTTTGAATGTTTAATTAACCCCTTAAAGACAACCAGTTCGATTTACACTGGTGGCTGTTAAGGGTACTTGTGTCTTACTGCTGTTTTAAAACATCAGATTTTAAGAAATCTGGGGCTAAAGTAACGTACTTGTAAAAAAAATGACAACCTAATGTTATCAAATTCTGTGTAGTACCTAATCCTCCTATACCCTGGATAAACTCCATGAGGGGTCCAGTTTCCCAAATGGGGTCACTTGTTGAGAGTTTTTGCTGCTTAGGTATCTTAGGGGTTCTGCAAATATAACATGGTGCCCACCATATATTTCAGCCAAATTTGTGTTCAAAATACAAATAGCACTTCTTCCCTTCTGAACATGGCCATTTGTCCAAGTAGAGAACTCTGGCCACATGTGGGGTATCAGCGTGTTCAGAAGAAACTGGGTAACAAAGTTATGCCTCCATATTGTGGTGCTATCACTTTTAAAAGAGAATAAACTGGGGCGAAAGCAATATTTTTAGGTAAAATGTAATTTTTAAACTGTCATCCTAAATGTACCACTAACATCAAGTCCAATATGCCACGTAGTAATAATAATAATGATAATCTTTATTTATATAGCGCCAACATATTCCGCAGCGCTTAACAAATCAGAATCATAAATCAGAATCGTAAAAAGAATCTTGGAATCACTGTGATCCGTTGAAGCGTTTCTGAGTTATCTACTTACATAATCCCCTTGTGGTTTCCTCTTCCGTCCACATGTCTACCTATCCCATAACCCACCGCGCCGACCGGAAGTACACTGGACCCATATTGGCACACCCAAATAATGGGTCTCCCAATATGGCAATCGCAGCACTCCCGGTCGACTCCCCCGCTGACTGCAAGCCGATACACGCTCCTCCCAGCCCGCTCCCAGCAGCCCGGTCTCCCCGCCACCACTGCCAGTCTACTCAGCAGCCCAATCGCCACCGGCAGCACCAAGCCACCCGCAGCCTGCAGTCTGAAGTCCCCCTCCGCATGCCTCCAACTAACCCCTCTCTTCGCCAGTCCCCAGCACTCCGCAACTTGATCGCCACCACCGCCAGCAGCCCAAAGTCCACCGGCAGCCTGCAGTCCACAGGCCTCCAACTCACCTCTCTCTTGCCTTACAGGACCTAATATGATGTCACAGTCATGTGATCAGGCGCACATGACTGATCACATGACTATGACATCACCTCAGGTCCTGCAGTTCAAGGTACAGGGAGGTGGAGGGCAAAGACAGGGAGGTGGGGGGCAGACACTGGAAGATGGGTCAAACACAAACAGGTGGGGGCAGACTCAGGGAGATGGGGTCAGACACAGGGATGTGGGGCAGACAGGGGAGATTGGCTCAGACACAGGGAGGTGGGGGGCAGACACAGGGAGATAGGATCAGACACAGGGAGGTGGGGGCAGGCACAGGGAGATGGGATCAGACACAGGGAGGTGGGGTCAGACACTGGGAGAAGGGGTAAGACACAGGGAGGCGGAGGGCAGACATAGGGAGATGAGGTCAGACACAGGGAGGTGGGGAGCAGACACAGGGAGATGGGGTCAGACACAGGGAGGTGGGGGGAGACAGAGGGAGATGGGCAGACACAAAGAGTTGGGTGGAGACACAGGGAGATGGGGGCAGACACAGGGAGATGGGGTCAGACACAGGGATGTGGGGGGCAGACACAGGGAGATGGGCAGACACAAAGAGGTGGGTGGCAGACACAGGGAGATCAGATCAGACACAGGGAGGTGGGGGCAGACACAGGGAGATGGGATCAGACACAGGGAGGTGGGGGGCAGACACAGGGAGAGGGATCAGACACAGGGAGGTGGGGGCAGACACAAAGAGGTGGGGGGCAGACACAGGGAGATGGGGTCAGACACAAAGAGATGGGGGTCAGACACAGGGAGGTGGGGGGCAGAGACAGGGAGATGAGATCAGACACAAAGAGGTATGGGGCAGACCCAGGGAGATGGGGGGCATACACAGGGAGACACAGGGATGTGGGGAGCAGACAGAGGGAGATGGGGAGCAGACACAAAGAGGTCGGGAGCAGACACAAACAGGTGGGGGGCAGACACAGGAAGGTGGGGGGAAGACACAAAGAGGTGGGGGCAGAAACAGGGAGATGGGTCAGACACAGGAGGTGGGGCAGACACAGGAGATGGGGTCAGACACAGAATGGGGGACACAGGAACATGGGGACAAGGGGGGCAGACACAGGGAGGGGAGATCAGACACAGGGAGGAGGGATCAAACACAAAGAGGTGCGGTGCAGGTACAAAGAGGTGGGGAGCAGACACAAAGAGGTGGGCGGCAGACACAAAGAGGTGGGGGCAGATACAATTGGTGGGGCGCAGACACAGGGGAGGTGGGGAGCAGACGCAAAAAAGTGGGGTCAGACACATGGAGATGGGGTCAGACACAGGGAGATGAAGTCAGACGCAGGAGGTGGGGGTCAGCCACAGGGAGAATGGTCAGACACAAAAAGGTGGGGCAGACACAGGGAGATGCGATCAGACACAGGGAGGTGGGGCAGACACAGGGAAATGGGGTCAGACACAGGGAGATGGGTCAGACACAGAGTGGGGTACACAGGAGATAGATCAGACACGAGGGGGAGAAAGGAAATAGGGTCAGACACAGGAGATGGGTCAGACATAAAGACGTGGGGGCAGACACAGGGAGATGGGGTCAGACACAGCGAGATGGATCAGACACAGGGAGGTGGGGGGCAGAGACAGGAGATGGGGTCAGACACAGGGAGGTGGGGGCTTACACAAAGAGGTGGGGAGCCAGACACAGGGAGATGGAGGGTAAGACCATGGGAGAAGACACGAAGAGGTGGGGGGCAGACACAAAGAGGTGGGGAGCAGACACAAAGAGGTGGGCGGCAGACACAAAGAGGTGGGGGGCAGACACATGGAGGTGGGAGGCAGACACAGGGAGATGTGGTAAGACACAGGTACATGGGGGGCAGACACAGGGAGACATGGGGATGGTGGGGGCAGATGCAGAGAGTGACAGGGAGATATGGGAGGTGGGGGGCAGACACAAAGAGGTGGGGGCACACACAAAGAGGTAGGGGACAGACACAGGGAGGTGGGGGGCAGACACAGGTGGACATGGGGGCAGATGCAGGGAGGCACAGGGAGACATGGGGAGTTGAGGGGCAGACACAAAGAGGTGTGGGGAACACACAAAGAGGTGGGGGACAGACACAGGGAGTTGGGGGCAGACACAGAGAGATGAGGTCTGACAAAGGGAGGTGGGGGCAGACACAAAGAGGTGGGGGGCAGACACAGGGCGATGGGGGCAGACACAAGGAGACACGAGGACATGGGGGGCAGACACAGGGAGGTGGGGAGCAGACACAAAGAGGTGGGGCAGACACAAAGAGGTGGGGACAGACACAGGAAGATGGGGTCAAACACAGGGAGGTGGGGGCAGAGACTAGGAGATGGGGAGCAGACACAGGGAGATGTGGTCAGACACAGAGATAAGGGGCAAACATAGGGAGACACTGGGATGTGGGGACAGATGCAGAGAGGAAGAGGGATACATGGGGAGGTGGGGGGCAGACACAAAGAGATGGGGGTCAGATACAGGGAGATGGGGTCAGACAGAGGGAGATAGGGGGCAGACACAGGGAGACAGGGGGCAGACACAGGGAGACACTGGGATGTGGGAGGCAGACACAGGGAGGTGGGGAGCAGACACAAAGAGGTGGGGAGCAGACAAAAAGAGGGGGTGGGCAGACACAGGGAGTTGAGGAGCAGACACAAAGAGTTAGGGGCAGACACAGGGAGTTGGGGTTCGACTCAGGGAGATGGGGGCAGACATAGGGAGACATGGGGGGCAGACGCAGGGAAGCACAGGGAGACATGGGGAAGTGGGGGACAGATGCAGTGAGGCGCAGGGAGACACAGGGAGGTGGGGGGCAGACACAAAGAGGTAAGGCGCAAACAGGTGGGGTGCAGACACAAAGAGGTGGGGTCTGACACAGGGAGAAGGGGTCAGACACAGTAAGATGGGGTCAGACACAGGAAGATGGGGTCAGATACAGGGAAATGGGGTCAGACACAAGGAGATGGGGTCAGACACAGGGAGATGGGAGGCACACACAGAGGGACACAGGGACATGGGAGGGCAGATGCAGGGAGGCACAGGGAAACACAGGGAGGTGAGGGGCAGATGCAGGGAGGCACAAGTAGTGATGGGCGAATCCTAAATTACTCGGAATCGCTTGACTCTAGCGAGTCCGAGCCCAGGACTCGCTACTCGTTGCGAGTCTAGCGAGTCCAATGTTAATGAATGGGGAAGCGAGTAATAGCGAGTAGTGTGAGATTTACAACTCGCAGATGTGTCTCGGAAGCTTCAGCCTGAAGCAATCCTAGTTTTGTCATTTATTTGCATTGCTCGTTTACTTTGTAAGTAATCGCTGACTCGCACAGATAAGAGTCCTGTCTCCTCTGTGCTGGCTGCCAGCTCCAGGGTCCTAGAGCCTGCCTGCTGCCTGATGTAGCAGTGCTGAGATTGTTCTCAGTCTGCTCAATCCCTGTGTACAGACATGAATGTCTGTGCACAGAGATGATGTAGCAGAGCTGAGATTGTTCTCAGTCTGCTCATTCCCTGTGCATAGAGATCTATATCTATACACAGGGGATGTAGCAGAGAGGACATCGCGTTTTGGACTGCGTCGGACGGAAGAGGATTTTTTTAATTAAAGATGGAGTCCCTAATGGCTTTTTTTTTTATTTCTAATAAAAAATTTTCTTTGTGTTGTGTTTTTTTTAAAACAATTTAATAGAAATTCATGGCGGTCATGTCTAATATTGGCGTGACCACCATAAATTTCGGGCTTAGGGCCAGCTGATAATACAAAGCTGGTATTAACCCCTTTATTACTCAGCGTGCTACCGCCACCAGGGCCGCTGGAAGAGCGGGGTTCAGCGCCAGAGGATGGCGCTTCAATGAACGCGCCATCTTCTGGGGCGGCTGCGGGCTGCAATTTGCAGCGGGGGGTGCCCAGAAAGCTTGGGCATCCCTGCGCTGCGGATTCCAGCCCCCAGCTGCTTAGCTGTACCTGGCTAGACATAGAAATTGCGCGGAGCCCCACGCATTTTTTTTAAATTATTTCATGAAATTCTGAGATTCTGACTCTGACTCTGAGACTCTGACTCTGAAATTCATTAAATAATTTTTAAAAAATGCGTGGGGCTCCGCACAATTTCTATGTCTAGCCAGGTACAGCTAAGCAGCTGAGGGCTGGAATCCGCAGCGCAGGGATGCCCAAGCTTTCTGGGCACCCCCCGCTGCAAATTGCAGCCCGCAGCCGCCCCAGAAGATGGCGCGTTCATTGAAGCGCCATCCTCTGGCGCTGAACCCCGCTCTTCCAGCGGCCCTGGTGGCGGTAGCACGCTGGGTAATAAAGGGGTTAATACCAGCTTTGTTATACAAGCTGGTATTAAGCCCGAGATTCTTAATGTCAGGCCACGTTTGACCCAGCCACTAAGAATCTCCAATAAAGGGTTAAAAAAACACAGAGAAAATTTTTTATTTGAAATAAAAAAAAAAGCCACTAGGGACTCCATCTTTAATTAAAAAAATCCTCTTCCGTCCGACGTAGTCCAAAACGCGATGTCCTCTCTGCTACATGCACAGGGAATGAGCAGACTGAGAATAATCTCAGCACTGCTACATCTCTGTGAGCAGGCGGGCTCTAGGACCCTGGAGCTGCACAGAGAAGACAACTGGACTCGGCTCGCAAAGAAACAGCAGTTACTTTGCGAGTTTCCCTGCTATCACTGGCACAGTAGCCAGTGATGACTCGCACGAGTCTAATGCAAACAATGGCAATCCTAGTTTTGTCAGCGTTTCTGACAAAACTAGGATTGATATTGATTTGCATTGGACTCGTGCGAGTCATCACTGGGAAACTCGCCGAGTACCGAGTCCTGCGAGTCCCTTACTACTCGCCGAGTAACGAGTCCTAGCGAGTAGATTCGCCCATCCCTAGGCACAAGGAGACATGAGGAATTGGGAGGCAGACACAAAAAGGTGGAGGACAGACATGGAGTTTGGAGGCAGACACAGGGAGATGGGGGGCAGACACAGGGAGATGGGGGCAAACACAGGGAGATGGGGGGCAGACAGGGGGAGGTGGGGAATAGACACAGGGAGATGGGGTCAGACACAGGGAGATGGGGGCAGACACAGGTAGACACGGTGATGTGGGGGCAGACACAGGGAGGCACTGAAAAGTGAAGGAAAGACACAGTGAGGCAAATGGAGGTGAGGGGCAGACACAGAGAGGTGGGGGCAAACACAGGGAGGTTCTGAGAGGTGGGGTCAGATGCAGGGAGGCACAGGGAGGTGGGCAGCAGATGCAGGGAGGCACTGAGATGTGGGGGTCAGACACAGGGAGGCACTGAGAGGTGGGGGTCAGACACAGGGAGGCATTGAGAGGTGGGGGGAAGACAGTGAGATGGGGGGCGGACACAGGTAGGCACTGAGAGGTGAAGGGAAGACACAGGAAGATGGGGTGCAAACGCATGGAGGTATTGAGAGGTGGGGGCCAGATGCAGGGAGGCACAGGGAGGTGGGGGGCAGACAGAGGGAGGCACTAATGTGGCACCCCTCTGTCTAGGTGCCACAGGGAAGTACTACACTGTGACAACAAATGTGTTATCCCTGTAAGTTGTCAGTTCAGGGTTTAACCTGTAGAGTCTGTCCTTACACACACTTAGGACTAGGCCACTTAGAATAGTAGGGACTGGTAATTTAGTAGGTCCCAAAAGAGGGTGGAGCCTAGGGTAGAGTAGTGGGAGAGAGTGACAGTTAGATCAGACAGTGCTGGGAATGCAGTCAGGAAGGATGGGCAGGACAGTGCCCCATCTTTAAGTGGGGGCCCAGGTCAGAAGGCAACGGGCCAGGACTGGTTGGAGCCGGCTGGTCACATTGAGGGAAACACCAGCAACGCAGGAAGCCGAGGTGGTCAAAAGTTCACCTCTAACCGCAGACCGACGAACTGCAGGCCCATAGTAACCGTGTTGCTGACAGCGCCACAAGGTACCTCATCCCTCAGGACACTAGAGGGGAAGGGCCGAATTCCGGTGGTGGGAGGCTTTGCTTACTTGGGTCCCCCGTCCGGACCGGTAAGGCACAGACCTTGCTTACTAGCTACAGACCGTAGGACTGGCGAGAGAGCTCTGCGAGGGTGGTAGAGACTGGGAAGAGTGAAGTTAACCCTGAAAGGCAAAGAGAGAGAACACCTAGAGACTCCATAAGGGGGACCCTGAGCTGGCAACATCCACCCGGTAAACCAAACTGTACTGTGTTCCATTTTACCATCTGCCGATACCTAGTAAATTGGAGTAAAACTTGAACTGGCCTCCGTTGTTTTTCCCGCCGGCGCCCGGAGGGCTCCCGCACCATCACCAGCAGGTCATCAGAGGGGTAAGAACCATCACTACAACTCCCCTCATCCTCATTCATCACCGCTGCCCTGAGGTAATAGCTCCACCTGTAGGGAGCTGGCCTACTCTCTGCTGCACCTACCATCACCTCAGCGGCCGGCTTGAAGTGCCGGTACCATATTACCGGGAACTACAGGTTGCGTCACGTTCCCCTGTAAATAAATATTCCCTTCCTCCCCACATCTACTCAAATGATAACCAGGGCATGGAACCGGGATCCCGACCACCCGTGATCCCCCATCAAAGCCGCCATCAGTCCCGGTGTCCGAGTACCCCTAGCCCTGGCCACATCACTAAAGGTACCTTTACACGCCGCCAATGTGCCTAGCAACAGGTATCAACCGTACGTGCACGAGCACATTTTTGATGGTTGATACCAATCGCCGATGCCGCATGTAGACGCCGCCATTGCGTTGTCAATTGAAGGTATTGTGGTACCGCGGAAGTTCTGACAGATCCTGCGGATAACTGCCTGTTGAATCCCATCGCCCCTTCACATGCTGCAATCAGTAGGGGAATGTGGGCGTACATCTTTCGCGCCGCAAGTACATAGGCGTGACAGAGTTGTGCATTGCGTGACGCAAAAAACGTTGATTGGACAACGCAATAGCGTCATGGTTGGCCAGCCTGCGCAGGAAGGCTGGCTAATACATGACGCCATTCCAATTGTGGACTGTGAATGGATAGCTCTTTAAATATGGCGCCCTGTGAAGGGACAGCCAATGAAAACACAGTAGCCCCCACCAATCATCGTTGATGGGGGCGCGTATCCATGAGGCTGTGTCACGCCCCTGGGAAATCACTAGGTGACGGTGATTCAATCCCTGTGCCCCGTTTAGACGCCACTACCATGGCAATTGTGCCTTTGTGTTGCCTTGGGTTTTTGAACATGGCTCAGAAACAGGTATCCGAGTCAATTGCAGGAAACCCGATCCCTTTCCCTATTTACACGCCGCCATTTCGTAGCAATTTCAAGGCAACAGGCACAAAAATCCCCATTGCCAGGTAGTTGCTACCACGCAGTGGTGGCGTGTAAAGGTACCTTAAGAGGTGGGGTTCAGAAAAAGGGAGGCACTGAGAGGTGGGGGTAGGCACAGGGAGGCAATGGGAGGTGAGAGCAGACACAGGAAAACAAAGGGAGGAGGGGGGTGAATGCAAGGAGGCACAGGGAGGTGGGGGGACACACATAGGGAGAAAAAGCAAAAGGGGGCCCCACACGGGGAGAGGAAGGTAACACACAGAGGGCACAGGGTTGTGGGAAGGGCACAGGGAGAAACAGGGAGGCAGGGTCAGCACACGCATGGAGGGACAGAAGAGAGACTGCTCAGGGGAAAGAGAAAGCCGCTGCCCCAGTACCACCCTCCCAATGCGATAGCATCGGGTCTACATCTAGTAACCTCATAAAGTGACACTGGGCAGATTTCTAAAATTTGACCTAGTCATTAAAACCAAAATTGGCTAAGTCACAAACGCATCGGATTGGTTGCGTACATTTTTGTGACAATTTCACCCACTACAATGATGCTTGTAGAAATCCAAGAAATCTATGCCCTTGTCATCTGTGGAACCCCATTTACAAGACATCAAACCTGCTGTATGTGAAAATACCTTTAAAGAGGACCTGTCACCCCCCTGCTGCATGGCATTCTAAATGCAGCATTGAATGCAGCATGTCTGCTTCATGCAGGGAAGAGGTCCCCCATGTGTCTGTGTGCTGTGTACCCCGAGATATAGCCTTTGTAAAACTTACAGTTAGAAGCCATGGAGGCAGTCACTGTGGCTGGAATGAGCTTGATTGACTGTGGCCATTCTATCCCCCACTGCCACTCTGTGTTGCTTCTATTGTGCTGTTTATGCTTTTTCAGGGCAGGACTCTGGAGCTGACTTCAGGACAAATGATTTGCATGCTGTGAGTGACAGAGAGGAGGAGAGGAGGAGGGCAGAGATATCACAGCAGAACCAGCACAGAGAGGCTGGGTCAGAGGTGAACCTTATTACAATATCACACCCATTGGGGCGTAATAAATGATCATAGAGGCAAACTAGCACACCCAGGGCTACTATTGCATATAGCCCCACTTCATTATCATCCTAATGAGTAAGTATAAAAACATTTTTTACAACATTGAAAACAAGCATTTAGCAGAGAGAGGGATAGTTATAATGGTAATAGGAAGGTGCAGGGACATGTATTGATAGGTTAGGTGGCTTTTAGGAGGTGACAGGTTCCCTTTCAGTTGCCAGAGTTCATAGGTTGAACACATATTTTTTCTTCATGCATATACAGCTCTTTTTGCAAGATTCTGCTGTTATAAATGACCTTGTACCACACAATGGGGAACACAATTGTTGGACAGGATTGCAGGTGCACAAAAACCTGCTTTCAACATTAAATTCAAGGTTGTTTCAAAAATACATTTAATAAGTCATCACAGGCAGAATATATTCAGAGAAAAGATGCAGAAAATGTCTTTCTATTTAGCATACAGCGTATTCTGTAATAGGTATAGAACTTTGTGGTAGAAGCTGACTCACGTGTCAATTTTTCACATTTAAAACTGTGATTCCACTTAAAAAAATTAATTCCTGATTTATTCAAAGATATGGGCTATATTCAGGGATGGCCCAATGTCAGGGCCGGCTCCAGGTTTCTGTGGGCCCCGGGCGAAAAAGTCTCAGTGGGCCCCCTTTAGTACATATCGCGGACTATAATTATATATATATATATCTATAGCCGCACACTTACCGCAAGCCCCATAGACAATGCATGGGGCTTGCTGCAAATGTGACGCAAGTGCAGCCGCTAGACGGAAAATGCGGCAGATACAGGTGTTTTTTACCGCAATTGCCACATTTTAAAAAAACTCCTATGTGAAGGCAGCCTTACAGGAACAGTGACTGCCGAATCCAGCAAGAGCTGTTTCTGATTGTGAGTATATTACACATTGTTAGGAGCGGGCTAAAATGCATTTGCATTCTCTTGCGCTTTTTAAAAATACCCTTCAAATGCAAAATGTTGCATTTTTGTGCATCTGAGGATGCTTGGTATATACGCAAGCATTCTGAAGCACACAAATAATGCAAGCAGCTCAATGGAGCCGCACTGCCATATGGGTGGCACCGCAGCTTAGCAGAGTGTCTGGCCATCTGGATCTCTCTTCTCCTCACCTTTCTTCTCGCTGCTCCGGTCTCCTCCGGTCGCTCTGCACATATCAGCACAGTGATGACATCGTGTCCCTCCATGCTGAGCTGCAGAATGCAGACAGCGGCAGAAGAGACTCTGGAGAAGAATGCTGCTGGCAAAGGCGGCTGGGACTATAGGAGCGGAATCCGCGGGGGGCTACCACTGGTACACATACCTCGTACGCACTCGGCTCCGCTCCGTACACCTCGTACGCAGACGGCTCTGCTCCGTACACCTCGTACGCAGACGGCTCTGCTCCGTACACCTCGTACGCAGACGGCTCTGCTCCGTACACCTCGTACGCAGACGGCTCTGCTCCGTACACCTCGTACGCAGACGGCTCTGCTCCGTACACCTCGCACACACTCAGCTCTGCTCCGTACACCTCGTAAACACACGGCTCTGCTCCGTACACCTCGTACACACACGGCTCTGCTCCGTACACCTCGTACACACACTGCTCTGCTCCATACACCTCGTATGCAGACGGCTCTGCTCCGTACACCTCGCACACACTCAGCTCTGCTCCGTACACCTCGTACACACACGGCTCTGCTCCGTACACCTCGTACGCAGACGGCTCTGCTCCGTACACCTCGTACACACTCAGCTCTGCTCGTACACACCTCGTACACACCACGGCTCTGCTCCGTACACCTCGTAACGCCAGACGGCTCTGCTCCGTACACCTCGTACGCATGACGCTCTGCTCCGTACACCTCGTACGCAGACGGCTCTGCTCCGTACACCTCGCACACACTCCAGCTCTGCTCCGTACACCTCGTACGCAGACGGCTCTGCTCCGTACACCTCGACACACACTCGCTCTGCTCCGTACACCTCATACACACACGGCTCTGCTCCGTACACCTCGTACGCAGACGGCTCTGCTCCGTACACCTCGTACACACATGCTCTGCTCCGTACACCTCGTACGCAGACGGCTCTGCTCCGTACACCTCGTACACACACGGCTCTGCTCCGTACACCTCGTACGCAGACGGCTTCTGCTCCGTACACCTCGCACACACTCAGCTCTGCTCCGTACACCTCGTACCACTCGGCTCTGCTCTGTACACCTCGTACGCACGCGGCTCTGCTCCATACACCTCATACACACGCTGTTCTGCTCCATACACCTCACACACACTCAGCTCTGCTCCATACACCTCGTACACACTCGGCTCTGCTCCGTACACCTCGTACGCACGCGGCTCTGCTCCATACACCTCATACACACGCGGCTCTGCTCCGTACACCTCGTAAACACGCGGCTCTGCTCCATACATCTCGTACGCACGCGGCTCCGCTCTATACACCTCGTACGCACGCGGCTCCGTTCCATACACCTAGTACACATTCGCCTCTACTACATTCACACTGTAAATCCCTCCTGACCACACACATAAACTTCACCTAATTGCCATACACCTAGTACACACTCGCCTCTACTACATTCACACTGTAAATCCCTCCTGACCCCACACAAACTTCACCTAATTGCCATACACCTAGTACACACTCGCCTCTGCTACATTCACACTGTAAATCCCTCCTGACCCCACACAAACTTCACCTCATCCAGCACCATGACAACTGAGGAGCTGATCATGTGACCCCTGACTCCTCCCCTCCATGTGACATCATCACAGGTTCTGTAAGCACAGTGTGTGTGTGCTGCTCTGTCGGCTCCCATGGAGAGGGGAGGAGGGAGACCTCCGATGCTGCAGGATGTAAAAATGACCCCCCAGCTGCCCCCTGGATATGGCCCTGGCTGTGGGGGCAATGTGCTCAGGGGCCCCTGAGGGCTAGGGTCACACTTGCATTGTGACCCTAGCCTGATGCAAGTATTTTGGCTGCAGCACATAGCTTTTAATGCTATGCGCTGGAGCCCATAGAAACCCGATGTTTACCTTGACAACCACTAGTTGTCAATGTAAACTTCGGGTTTCTATGGGCTCCGTTGCTGGCAGCGCATAGCATTAAACGCTCTGCGCTGCAGCAGACTATACTTGCGTCAGGCTAGGGTCACAATGCAAGTGTGACCCTAGCCCTCAGGGGCCCGATGGGCCCCCTCCAAGCCTTCGGGCCCCGGCACTTGCCCAGGTACGCCGGGTGCTGACGCCGGCCCTGCCCAATGTGTTGGGACCCATGAAATTGTTTCAGAAAATTAAGCATTACTATGAGAGAATTATTGTAATTTGACACTTTTTTTGTTATACAAGTTTTTCTCTTTTGTGTATACTATAACACAAAAAAACCTGAGATAAAGAGGCAAATTGGACATACCGTATATACTCGTGTATAAGCCGACCCGTGTATAAGCCGACCCCCCTACTTTTGCCCCCAAAACCTGGGAAAACCTATTGACTCGTGTATAAGCCGAGGGTGGACCCCAGCACAGGAATACAGCCCCCAGCAGTGTGGTATACAGGCCTCCCCAGTGGTAGTATACAGCAGCCTCCCCAGTGGTAGTATACAGCAGCCCTAAAAGGTATATACAGCAGCCCTAAAAGGTATATACAGCAGCCCTAAAGGGTATATACAGCAGCCCTAAAGGGTATATACAGCAGCCCCAGGGGTATATACACAGCAGCCCCAGGGGTATATACACAGCAGCCCCAGGGGTATATACACAGCAGCCCCAGGGGTATATACACAGCAGCCCCAGGGGTATATACACAGCAGCCCCAGGGGTATATACACAGCAGCCCCAGGGGTATATACACAGCAGCCCCAGGGGTGTATACAGCAGCCCCAGGGGTAGTACACAGCAGTCCCAGGGGTATTTACAGCAGCCCCAGGGGTAGTATACAGCAGCCCCAGGCCCCCCTCACTTTTTGGCGCCCCCACCTCAGGATGCCCCCCCCCCCCCCGCACGCAGCGCTGCGCTCATACATTACCAGCCTGTCAGCTGTCATCCTCCGGTGGCGGATCGCGGCTCCCAGCTCCGGCTTCCATCTTCTTCTGTGTCTTCCTGCATTGTGACCGGGGCTCATAGCGATGACGTCATCGCGACGCCGGCCGGTCATGTGACATGCAGGAAGACACAGAAGAAGATGGAAGCCGGAGCCGGGAGCCGCGATCCGCCACCGGAGGATGACAGCTGACAGGCTGGTAATGTATGAGCGCAGCGCTGCGTGCGGGGGGGGGGCATCCTGAGGTGGGGGCGCCAAAAAGTGAGGGGGGCCTGGGGCTACTGTATACTACCCCTTGAGATTTTTTTTTTTTTTAATATACCGTATATACTCGCGTATAAGCCGAGGGGAGACTTTTCAGCCCAATTTTTGGGCTGAAAAACTCGGCTTATACGCGAGTATATACGGTAATTTAAAACATTGCTCCAAAATTGGGCAGGGCAAAATTGTTGGCACTCTCAACTTATTATTTGGTTGACACATTTTAGAATAAGTAACTGCAATTAATCATTTCCCTTAACCATTATCAAGATTCTTACACTTCTCAACTAGAATTTTGGACCAGACGTCTTTTGGAAATTGGTCCAGATCTCTTATATTTGAAGGGTGCTTTCTCCAAACTGCAATTTTAAGATCTCTCCATAGGTGTTTGTGTTCAATAGGATTTAGATCAGGATTCATTGGTGCCGCTTCAGAACTCTCCAGCACTTTGTTTCCATTCAATTCTGGGCGCTTTTTGAAGTATGTTTGGGATCATTGTCCTGCTGGAAGACCCATGACCTAGGACACAAAGTCCTTTAGTAATCTTCGGATTTCATGATGCTTTGATGTAAATACTTATGTTCCAAAAAAAAGGGAAAAAAGTATTCAAGGAGTGATACCTTTATTGCCTAACCAGAGAAATTATATTTGTAAGCATTCAGAGCTCAAAAGGCTCCTTCATCAGGCATTACAAATTAATTACTGAGACAAGATGGCAACATTTAAATACAAATTACAGCAGGACATGAGGTGCTGCTTGCTAGAGATGGGCCAAGGAAACTAAATTAGGTTTTTTGTTATACAGGCAGTTGAGGTGGAAGTGTTCTATTAGAGATCTGAAGACCTTGTGGAGGTTTGATCTGTGTCCATGTAAGGAGTCATGAATCCAGGTGTCAAACTGAGTCCTATTGTTAGTGATTGAAACATCCTTATTAACTTGAATTCCTAGATTTTTCGTTATTTATCATTTTAGGTACCAATACACATGGTCAGGTTTTAAATACATCAGATAGGGACTGCTCTGATACGGGTTACCTAGAAGTGGTAGGGGGGCTTAGTATACATTTTTTGCAAAAAACGTATCAACTAAATACCCTGTATTTTACTTTTCAGCAGCACTTGCTTTTTACTGAGTTTTTTTTTACAACAGAGTATATTTTGTTTGACTGTTTTTTGTGATTCAGTCTTTTGGTGGTATGAACACTGTCCTACAGACGTGTTCCCTGTGTGCATGGTTCATTAGTTTTTGTCTAAATTAGGGGTTTTGTTATACATGCAGTTGAGGTGGAATTGTTCTGTTAGAGATCTAAAGACCTTGTGGAGGTTTGTTCAGTGTCCATGTAAGGAGTCATGAATCCAGGTTTCAAACTGAGTCCTATTGTTAGAGATTGAAACATCCTTATTAACTTGAATTTCCAGATTTTTCGTTCTCTATCATTTTTAAAGTGATCTTTCAATATTAGGACTTTTAGGTCTGCCATACTGTGTGCAGGTCCAAAGAGATGTATTCCTACAGGTGTGTCCAGCTAATTTTTTACTGTATGTCTATATGTCTGCAGATTCTTCCTTGTTTGTAGTTTTTGCTTTGTTTCTCCAATGTATGTCCCTGCATTGCATCTTGTACATTTTATCATATACACCACATTGCAGGATGTACATGAAAAAAAGTCCATAATCTTATAGGTATGACTTGTGTTGGGTATGGGAACTTTATCTGCTGGTGATATGTGGGTACAGGTCTTGCATTTCTTACTGTTACAAGGGACTGTGCCCGTCTCTGATGGTGATGTGAGGGCACTTCTGACAAGTATATTCCTTAGGTTGGGAGGCTGTAGGAAAGCAGTGGCAGTTTTGGGAATATTGTTTTCAGTCTGTGGTCTCTTTGGAATATGGGTTGGAGGTCAGCGCCAATTTTCCTTAGGGTGTTCATGTGAGGTTTGTATGTGACCACAAGAGGCATCCTCTTGTTGTCATCCTACTGTTTGTAATCCAAGAGGTGGCTTCTTGGGATCCTTTTATACTCTGTGGATCTGCTCATCAATTACAATGGGATGATACCCTTGTTGTAGGAATGTTTTCTTCAGTGATAGTAGGTGTAGTTTTCTATCATTCTTGTCTGAACAGATTCGGATGTACCTTAGGGCTTGACTGTAGATTATTGACTTTTTTGTGTGTCTTGGATGAAAGCTGTTCCATCTCAGGTCTGATGGATGTCTTGTCGGTTTATGATAGATAGAAGTTTGTACGGTATTGTCTTTAATGTATATGGTCGTGTCTACAAAATGAATTTCGGACTTTGAAAAGTTGAGGGTGAGCTTGGTGGTTGGGTGGAACTTGTTGAAGTTGTTGTGGAAGGTAAGCAGATCCTCCTTTGAGCCTGTCCAGATTATTAGTAGGTCATCAATGTAGTGGAAGTATGCTAGAGATTTGATAGTACAAGATGCCAACAAGTCTTTCTCTAGTTTAGCCATAAATAGGTTAGCATATTGTGGGGACATTTAGCTTCTCATGGCGCTGCCCATACACTGTTGGTATATATTATTCCTAAAGGAAAAATAGTTGTGGTGTAGTACAAACCTGATGAATTGCAGGGCTGGTTCCATGGCCAGAATGTTTTTTTAAGGAAATATTTGCATGCAGCAATCCCATCTTTGTGAGGAATGTTGGAGTAAAGTGACTCTACATCCATGGTGGCTGATATTGTATCCTCTGGAAGTGGACCCAGAGCTGACAATTTGCTTAGAATGTCTGTGGTGTCCTGGATGTAGCTGGGAGTTTGCCTCACCAAGGGTTTTAGAATGTTCTCCACCCAGCCAGAGATATTTTCAGTTCAGTCTTACCTTCTTTTTGGATTTTAGGTAACATGTAGAAGGTACCTGTTTAGGGGTTGTCTGGTATCAGGTCCAGGGAGGATGATACTGAGTCAAACCAATTGATGATCTTTGTTAATTCCTATTTGCATTTTTTAGTGGGATCTTCCTGAAGGGGGGTGTAGTATTTTTTGTCCAAGAGTTGCATGTGTGCTTCCTAGATGTAAATGTCATGCTTGAGAGGTGAGGAAATCAGGTGACTGGATGGTGTGATGGGTGAAGGGATTCAGGTGGAGCTAACATGACCCTGTAATTGGGAGTCTCTGGCTCGCCCTGATCTCAGAGGTACCTCTGATGGTGAGGAGGTCCGAGTTGCCACCCTTTCGCCTTAAGCTCCTGATTAGCCCTAGACTGAGGGACCCTACCTCCACCCATGGATCAGGAACCACAGCTACTCCCAAGGCAAGGGAACTCCTGGAAGGACTTCAGCCCAGCAGCAAAGCAACTTCACAGTACAGAGACCAAGAGTAAATAACTCTAACAACCACATCTAACAGGGGAGAGGAAAAGCTATTTAAATGCCAGGGGGGGATATTGCAGGTGAGTCACAGCCAAGCCTCACATCAACTAGCAGCTGAGCACAAGGCCTTCACACCCGAACCTCATGCCGTGCCTGAAGAAATGCAAAGAAACACACACAGCAGCATCCAACAGAGCCAGCGCAATCTAAGCGCATGACAGTAATCTGACACGTTCATAATTACTACAGCTCCTCCTTTACCTGCTGGTTTAATGATGATATTGTTGTTGGACTTTAAGGATTTTATGGCTTTTCTTTCTTCCATGCTGATATTGTGTGGTATTTTGAGGGGTTTGTCCAAAATGTCAGATTTAACTTTTTTACAGAAACAGTCTATGTAGTGATCCAGGGTTTTGTTGTGCCCAGGTTGTGGGGTACAGTTTGCCCTCGTTTTATTTTTTGATGTATCTTTCTCACTGATTTGTAATGTATTATGTGTGTGGTCATCGAATAATTCTTTTAGCCTTAATCTGTGGAAATATTCCTCAATATCACTACAAAACTGAGCTGTGTCAAGTTGTTTAGTGGGCCAGAATGTTAGACCCTTTAATAAACCTTCATGTTTGGCATGTTATTGTGTAAATTTGGCTTACCTTCCACTACAATTATACCTGCTGTCTTCCTGAGTCTGTTGAGTTTCTTTTTCTTGACAAATAGGTGGTATCGTAATTTGTTGTAATGTCCCCTAAGTTAGACATGAACCAGATCCTTGTATTCTGTCCTGTAGAGAATTTATTTCTTTTTGGATGTTTCCCATTTTGTTGTAGAAGAATCCAATGAGGTGATTCTGCAGTCTCTCAGATGATGTGTAGCAAAGTTTTTGTGAAAAATGTGTATTGTAGGTAAAATGAGTTGGGTTCAACAGTTAAGGTACCTAGTTCCAGAGACAGCAAAAGAACCCCCAAACTTCATTGACTTTTCACCATATTTGACTGTAGGTCCTGTGTTCTGTTCTTTGTAGGCCTCATTCGATTTTCGGTAAACAGTAGAATGATATGCTTTACTAAAAAGCTCTATCTTGGGCTTATCTGTCCACAAGACACTTTCCCAGTAGGATTTTGACTTACTCATGTACATTTTGGCAAACAGCAATCTAGCTTTTTTATGTCTCTATGTCAGCAGTGGGGTCCTCTTGTATCTCCTGTAATATAATTTCATTTCATTCAAATGTTGATGGAGAGTTTGTGCTGACACTGCTGCACCCTAAGCCTCTAGGATAGCTTGAATTTCTTTGGAACTTGATTGGGGCTATTATCCACTATCCTGCGTTGCAACCTTTTATCAATTTTTCTTTGCCCTGCACGTCCAAGGAGATTAGCTACTGTGCCATGGGTTGTAAAGCTTTAGATTAAGTTGTGCACTGTGGGCAAAGGATCATTAGGATCTCTGGAGATGGACTTCTAACCTTGAAAGTGTTGATATTTTTCAACAATTTTGGTTCTTAAGTACTCAGACAATTTTCTTCTCCTCTTTCAGTTCTCTATGCTGGCCAAGTGTCCTCCTGAAAAGCAGAATCCAGTATTTGCCACCAAACCCACAGAGATGGAGTGCACCATGAAGACCATCGTCCGTATCTTCCAGCACTACGCCGGCAAGAAAGGAGACAAGAATCAGATTAATTACTGAGAATTTGAGGTTTTCATGACACGCACATACACACAATGCTAAGATTGAGTCAGCTTCTTCCCTTTTTATCTTATTTCAGGTGTGATTTTCATATTGCCACACCTTGGTGTCCTTGGTGGGAATTGAGCCCAGGACCTTGGAAACTCAGTGCTGCAAAAGCTGCAATGCTAACAACTTGAGCCACCATGCAGCCCAGATAGAATAGGTATAGTGAGTACCAGTGTAAGGTATGGTGTTTAGTAAGATAGGCAGCTTGTTCAGCTACTTACTGTAGGGCAAGCAATAGTTAGGTTGTGGGGTTAGTCCACCGGGAGAGGAGCTAGTCTCTAGGAATAGAGGACAGACTCCATCTTAGTTAGTCTTGTGACAAGTTCAGACATGCAAGTCATGTAGAATACCTAGGCCGCAGCTAGTGAGAGTATTGTGGCAACTGCAACTGTTAACATTCAGTGGGAAAGTGAGAATCAAGCTTCCGGGAAGGACTCAAGGAGTGTGAATGTTTGAGAATTAGCTCTGTCCCACTACAAAGTACTCCAGGTCCTTGAAACTAGACTCTCCTGTCACTGGGCAGTCGTACAGCAGGTCAGTGTTAAAATCTTTCATTGCCAATAGCGAAGTGAGTCCAATAGTATGAGTCCTTAGGAGGACGCTAGGCATAGAAATAGGTGAAAATGTCGATACTAGAATGGACGGGAGACAAGTTGTATAGTCTGTGTACTCTGGTCGTTTGGTCAAATCGTTAGTGAACAAATAGAAAAAAAATTAAAAAGCATTTTTGGTCTTTTGGAAAATTTTGAAGAATTTAATGTAAAAACATCAACGAATTCTACCAGACAAAAAAAGTAAAGTGACTTAAAAAAAAATCAAATAATGATCGTGTCCATAGTTTGAAAAGCCAAATAGAGCATTACAGAACATTAGTCTTCGGCTGGAGCCCAGTGGCTTCTCCCTGCTCTGTTCGCTAGACTGACGGATTCCTCCCTATACCCATACACAGGGTGAGAGTTGCTATTGGTAGCGGGAAGGATAGAGACTACTGGAAACAAACCTTGCCTTAGGCTGGTTTCACACTACGATTTTGTGCCTGTCCGTGGGATCCGACTTTGAAGGAGGATCTCACGGACAGGCACGGATCCATACGGATCCCTGCAATCGGATGGCAAATAGCCATCCGATCTGCATGATCCGTGTGGATCCTGCGGTCCCCTGTCTTTCCCTGCTTCTTCTCCTCCATCTTCTGCCCTCTCCTATTCTATATGCTGTGCCCCTGCTATTCTTTGCTGTGCCCCCTCTTCTCTCTCCTCATCTATCCCTATCCTGTCCCCTGTCCTCTTCCCTGTCCTCTCCCTTGTGTGTAAAAAAATAAAAAAACTCCTCCGGGAGTATACATCACTTCTCACCGGCTCCAACGCTGCAGCACGATCAGGGCAGAAGAGCCTGTGATGATGTAAGAGACCCTGTCAGCTGACGAGTCATGTGACCGGGCTCTTACATCATCACAGGTCCTTCAGTCCTGATCGTGTGCAGCGTTGGAGCCGGTGACAGGTGATGTATACTCCCGGAGGAGTTTTTTTAAATTTTTTTACACACAGGGAGAGGACAGGGGACAGGATAGAGATAGATGAGGAGAGAGAAGAGGGGGCACAGCAAAGAATAGCGGGGGCACAGCATATAGAATAGGAGAGGGCAGAAGATGGAGGAGAAGAAGCAGGGAAAGACTGGGGATATGGAGCCGACATCGGATCCGAGGTGAACTCAGATCCGATGTCCATAGGATCCTATGCTGTGGGCACTAGGATCAGCCTCGGATCAGCAGTGATCCGAGGCTGTCCGATGTGAGTCACGGACACAAAATCGTAGCAGGCTACGATTTTGTGCCCGTGATAACATCAGATGGGATCGGATGGTGCCAAAATCGGATGCCAATAGTGGCACATCCGATCCCATCCGATTCCCATAGGGGAACATGGGGGCCGATTTCGGATCCGATTGTATGATGACCGAAAATCGTTATGTGAAAGCAGCCTTAGTCAACCGAGACGCACAGACGCATTCAAAGCATGTTATCACTGTAATGCCTGCAGTGTTTCAGAGTAAAACATATACGGCAGAACGCAGCCTATGTCTGATTCATGTGGTTCAATTAAAGGGCTAATATTTAGATATGAAACACCAAGGAATTGGGCATTGTAGACTGGCACAGGCATTGGGTGCCATCAGCATCCCATGAGGAGCTCTGTGAGGTATTTCATCACTTGCTGACAACAGAAACTTCTGTGACATCAAAAGCATTACAGAAATTGATTTGGGCTTTAGGACATACAGCTGTATTCCTACAAACGGCTGTAACCCTATGAATTATTAATAACGAACTGTGTGAGATCTGATGTATGTGACAGCTATGGATTCTTTACATTTTCCTATTATCCAGTTTTTTAGATGTAAGGGTACAGAGGCATTCTTTGTCTATCTGAACATTGGAAGCAATGCTTGCCATGTAGAGCCGTCCTCTCTAATTCTCCTCCTGGGGGCGTAGAGTTATTTATGGGGAACAACTGCAACCCCAGAATAACTTTTTACAACATGACACAAATATCTCAGTCCCCCAATTTAAACCTCAGTAGATATATAGTGTCTAAAAATACATCTTTTATCTGTCATTACAAGTATTAAGAGAGAAGTACAGATACTTAGCAAGTAAGTATTCTTAAATAATGGAGTGCCTACTAAGAGTGTCCATACAATTAATGGACAATTCATTAACTTCAAAACACACCATGACCGGCTTCATTCAGACGTCCTTGTTCTATCTGTGTTTTTTGTGGATTGATCATGTACCTATTATAGCCTATCACATATCTGTGTTTTTTTGCAGACTGTGTTTCCATGCAATATTTCTGGACCCTTTTCAGCGAAGAAGTATGGTTAAAAAGTTACCGTTGTTTTAATTTTTATCTAAAAAAAAAAAGCTAAAATATTTCACTTTTCAATTAGTGTTGAGCGAATAGTAAAATATTCACGTTGAGATTATTTGTACAGAATGCCTATTAATATTCCAGTGTTCGCCACGAATAACGAACCTAATGCAAGTCAATGGGGACCTTGAGTATTTTTCTAGATTTACTAGACAAATGCTTGCATTCACCATGGACTTGCGTTAAGTTTGGCTATGTTCACACACAATTTGCGTTTTCTTTAGCACTCTTAAAAGCACTTGCGTTTTTTAAGAGTGCTAAAAAATGTCCCTTGTGTGTCTGAAAGGATTTGCCACGTTTTTGGACTTAGTCATTTTTTCACCAAAAACGCAGGCAAAAACGCAAGCGTTAATGCAGGGTGCATAAATGTGCCTTTTAAAAACGCATGCGTTTCCCATAGGACCCCATGTTATAGAAACGCATGTGCGTTTTCCCAAAAACGCATGTGTTTTTTTAACCTGGGCCCCTATGGGAAACGCATGCGTTAACGCAGGGCACATATAGGCACCTACGTTAACGCATGCGTTTCCCATAGGGGCCCATGTTAAAAAAAACCATGCGTTTTTGGGAAAACGCACATGCGTTTTTTTACAGCACCCAAAAACGCTGCATGCAGCGTTTTTTGGACTGGGGGAAAAAAACACAAGTGGGGCTGAAAAACGCATGTACACTCAAATGTACCCTGCGTTAACGCACCTGCGTTTTTTTTAACAGGCCAAAAAACGCAGGGATGGGCAAAAAAACGCATGTGTGTGAACATGGCCCTTGTTATTCGTGTCAAATACTGGTATAGTAATAGGTACTTGATACAAATATTCCGAACCCAAATATTTTACTATTTGGACCACACTACAGTTAACCCATTATCTACCAATGTCCTTTTTTAGGGACGCCTAATCTTTTGCTGCTAGCAACTAAAATTTTATAATTAGGTCCAATTTTTTGTGTTGTGTTTGTAAAATGAATGTTTTCAAAACAGGAAATCATATCATTGTCAGTTTTAATTGAATATTCTTCCACCCAGAGAGCTTTCATACACCAACTTTCGAAAAGGAAAATTGCTAATTTGGCAAGTAATGGGTTAAGGAAATAAGTATTTGATCCCTTGCTGATTTTGTAAGTTTGCCTACTGACAAAGACATGAACAGTCCATAATTATAAGGGTAGGTTAATTTTAACAGTGAGAGACAGAAAATCAAAAATAAAATCCAGAAAATCACATTGTCTGAATTATATAAATGTATTTACATTTTACATAGAGAAAAAAGTATTTAATCCCTCTGGCAAACAAGACTTAATACTTGGTGGCAAATCTTTGGTTGACAAGCACAGCAGTCAGACGTTTCTTGTACATGATGATGAGGCTTGCGCACATGTCATTGTAATGGATGCCCCCCACACCTTTCGGGTGAGGCTGTCGTCTTTATTGTCTGCCGCCAAATTGGATGCTTTGTCTATAGGTGCGTGCACGTCACCGGAAAGAACCCACGCTGACACGTTGTCAATGTAGAGGCTTAATGGCAAAGACCTTTATTAAAGGAAAAGCTAGCAGTTTTATTACTTATCCTTAAAGGGATGTGCAGAGGGGTGTGACTAGATAATTGCGTCACGTTATGCTGAATATACATTTTATTCTGGAAAACATTTAATTATATTTTCTGCGTGGTAGTTAGTTTAACTAGCCTTGAAGTTGTACAGGACGTTCAGAACATGTTGATAAGAACTTCTATAACTTCTATACAGCTACCTCTAAATCAAAACATTTATACAAAATCAGAGACACAGAAAATTCTAGAGGAAAGTCCAAGGATTCACATAACCATGTTTTTGGAAGGGTTCTGAAATGGCTTCAATTATTCCAATAAAATTATTAACTATTTATTGCCATAACATTCCCCCGTTTGGAGACATTCAAAATCTTACCCAAAATCCTTGCCCTAGGTGACAGAGGGGGAGAGGTAAATAAAAGTGGGAAAGGAGTCTTCACCAATATGGAGACAACCATAACGTTTAACCGTAATGACAATCATAACGCCTGTGTAACTGGTCTTGCAGCACCCTAAACTGTTATCTAAGATGATATCTCACCTCTCTATTTAATACTACAGAAATACATAGTAAAAGTTATACATACAAAAATATGGAGATTATATTTACTAAAATAGGTTCTAAATATAATAAAAATGAATGCTGCTCCCACAGTTCCCTTCTCCCGTGGCAATGAGTGAATGCTCCAACCAAAGTGCATGCACACAGACCTACTCAGGTGGGTACATTCTCCTCCCCTAGTTGATGGAGCCGGTCTTCCTACACCACTTCACCGGATTCCCCACAAAGGTCTGCCCATTACACCATCGGATGGACACAAACACTCACATACCATGGCAAACAGGGAAACTATACGAATGCCGCAATCAAATACCGGTCATAATTATCACTCAACTGTTAGTCATTATATTTGATATTCTCCATAAGTCGGTCCTCACTACAGTCTAATTCAGAAGGACATGGCCTCGTACCAAGTCAATGTTGCTTCAGTCTTATCTAAAATAAGTCAGTCCTTGATATTCAAAAATAAATGTGTCCTAAGCGGTCAGTGTCCCTTGGGATGTTTATATCCATCGCTTATAGGCCAGTGTCTGTAGTAATAGACGTTCGGTAGTTCTCCTGGGCTCGTCTGCCTTGCAGTGTAGATCTTGGATCTAGTTGGGTGGCCATTTGAGCTTCTTCAGCTGTCTCAGTCATCCGCAGAATTTCTGACGTTTCTTCTGACCATCACTCCATCTCCAGACTGTGGGTAGTGACTTCGGTCCACAGTAGCTGCATGTTAAAGGGGGAGAGAAAGCTCAAAAAAAATACATGTTAGACAAGCCCTTTATAAGTGTCAAAACATAAGAAAAAACCTATCTCGGGGAATCTATTACCTGAACAACATTTTCAACCATAATCTCATAAAAATTTGTACCATTTTCATAACTATCTATGACATAGTAATACCCTGCAACACAAAAAAAATCACAAAATTTTACTTATAACCTTATAACCTTACGAATATAGCTCACCCCCACTTAGTATCTTATCATCTAATATTATGTATACACACCATCTTTCAAGAAAGAGATATAAAAGAATATGGTATCAGTTCTTGACTTACCAATAGATGAAAAACAATCATCCCTAAGAGAAGAGGAAGAGATATACTATATATACACAGAAACAGTACATTCTTTGGGTTCGTGAAAAACAAATCATCAATTCTAAATCATACACTTATGGTTCATGTCAAATAACTTCTATATAAGGATCTTATATACAATCAAAAATCATTTTCTATTGATCAAAATTAATTGTCACCCAAGATAGTTCATGGAAACAAAAACATAAGATTTACACAATGTATAAATGATATACCCACTCCTAATAGTACCCTAGTAATGTCCTTAAAGCTGGAAACCTACCTAACTAGCGGAGGTCGACACCCTCTTGAAATGCCTGTGGTGCCCCCGCTCCACGTCGACTCACCCTATCTGTCCCTAACCTATCCCTGATCTTATATACATTTTTCAGTTTGTTTGTAAAGTGTTGTTTAGTCCATTACCCTCCATAAACATATACCGCAATTGCTAAGTCAACATATATATATGAGGGTCACTAGATACACTGTCAATAGTCTGTAATTGAAACAGGTCTCAGCAGGTCTGTCAGAGCACAAATAAACAATATGATACAATGTAAAGTTAAACAAATATAACATTATAACATCTAGTATAATATTAGACAATATAATTACTGTATACTTATCATCAGTGGTCTCTTCTGCTTTTCTGAAAAACAGGTCAAAAAGGTTACTGGATATCTGGGAAAACTTCCAATTATTTATTATACAACTATCATATTCTTTTTTACATGTATATTTACTCATTTACCTACTTGCTCTGCTTCAGAACATTTTTAACCAATATATTAGACATCTTATGGTATTCTATATAGGAGAGAGAGATCCACACCTACTAGGACATGTTTATATCTTTCCTCTCCTTGTCCGCACCCTATTTACAATTTTTAAAGCTTGTGGAGTGGCTGCTGCTTCAACGCTTACCTTTCTGAGTTGTGTTGTGTGTAGGAATAATGCAGGATTGTACACAAGGCCTTACCTGTAACCAGGAGCGAACCAGGCAGTATTCATCTGACTATACTCGTGACCGGTCGAGGTGTATGTGGGGCCAAGCAAAGACTATTCTAACTTTTGTTGAAGAGAGACGTCATCATGGCCTGTCCTTTTTCCCATCCTTCAGCACAATTCCCTTTTTGTTCTTTTAGTATTTATTTAGTTCTGTCTGGGCAGTCCGATACCGAGGGGGTGCTTAGGCAGCCAGACGTAACAAGGCTGGGATGGATGATCTCCTGCCATTTACCTAGACTAACTTTATTTTAACTTCAAATTGTACCTTGCCCTCTACCTCTAGGGGTCACCTGTAGTGACTGTCAGCATGATTATACCATCCTGGACTGGCAACATGGTGTCTACCTCACCGTGATTTACCAATTCTGCATTTTGTATGCTTACCGTTTTTGTAAGAATTGTACTTAGAAGACGCTCCACCTGCCCATGAAAAAGTGCAAAAACTCAGAATCAATTGCTCTGATTACCTCATGCGAGGATCCTACAGTGTCCAGCGTAAGATCATCTCTCCTATATGTACACCTGAAATAAAACACTCAAGAATTCGTATTAGCTTCAAAAATCAGAAAACCTTATTCAACAAAATTCTTATTACAATTCTCTACTAATTATATTGATAGCTATAAACTATGACTGTTTTATGCTTAACCAAAAACCCATTTAAAGGGATCCTGTCACCCCCAAAACACCTCTAAAGCTATTAAAAGCTGTCCCTACAGCATAGTAACACTTACCCTACACTCCTTTTAGCTCCTAAATGCACCAAGTGAAATTGAAGATAAATGTTATTACAGTACCTCATTAGGGATGATAATGAGTGACTATGCTATTCATACTCACCCTGGCAGGCTCTCCCACTTCATGATATCACGCCTCCAAAGGCGTGATCTTCTAATCAGATTAAAATGCGCGCCTCCCCGCCGCTCTGTGCGGTCTCGTCCGGCCTGTAGTGGGGCTGGGTGACGCGAATCGCATGCGCAGTGCGGGTCTTGAAGCTAACAAAGCGGCGCGGGTGTACTACGTCACCTAGCGCCGGAAATGTCGCGATTCGCATCACCCAGCCCCACTACAGGCCGGACGAGACCGCACAGAGCGGCGGGGAGGCGCGCATTTTAATCTGATTAGAAGATCACGTCTATGGAGGCGTAATATCATGAAGTGGGAGAGCCTGCCAGGGTGACTATGAATAGCATAGTCACTCATTATCATCCCTAATGAGGTACTGTAATAACATTTATCTTCAATTTCACTTGGTGCATTTAGGAGCTAAAAGGAGTGTAGGGTAAGTGTTACTATGCTCTAGGGACAGCTTTTAATAGCTTTAGAGGTGTTTTGGGGGTGACAGGATCCCTTTAAATTCTGTTATAAATGTTTCTATTGGCGCTATATTTATAAACTATAACTGTATGATGCTTAACCAAAAAACCCATTTAAATTCTGTTATAAATGTCTCCATTGGCGCTATATTTCTCCATATATGTCTCCATCCCCCTCCGCATGAGGGAATCAGAAGATATCAGAGTAAAGAGTAAAGAGTAAAGATATATATAAATTATTCTTGTATAATCATAACTGGATATATAAACTGGTAAAATGGCTGCCACGGGAAGTTCTGATGGGAAAAACTTCCTCTAAGTCGTACATTCCTAAGATGGGGGAACACTCTGAGCTGAGGTTTTCTATCTGAATCTGAAAACAAGTCCATCCCCCACCTGGAGCCAGCGCCATAACAATAAAAAAACAACTTTAGAAAACAATGGGATTAGAATCTGAAGATTTAACACACATATACTAAGTATTATCATCTATTCTCCATGCCTCTTCTAAAAACTACTGTTCCTCCTTAAAATTTAGACAGAAACATACAAAAATTATCCCGAATAATTATCATAGTGTCTAAAAAATACTAACACAACACAAACAAGAAGACAGGGTGTCAGCATGACTCAATAAAATACAATAATCCCTGTATGAAAATCAGTAAAACCTAATTCTGGATAACCTCAAGCAGGAATGTACAAAAACTGTCCAAAATAACTATGATTGCGTCCAATAATAGGCAATATTACTAGCTTCCAACTAAATACACAGTAAACAGTTATGATGCTTGATGTTCACAGCCAAAAATGAAAAGAAATACCAAAAATTCCTGTCTACTCATTCAGAGTGTTAAAAAGATGATTTTTATTACTGCATGTAAAAATGAAAACGCAGCATCGCACCTTCCACCTCTCCCTCTCAGTACCTGATGGGAGGGGGAAACATCTGCGCACCCCTCTATAATATTGGCAGAAAATCAACACCAGGGGAACATACACCCATTATAAGATAGCGTTCTTCTCTAGGGAATTGTTTGGCAACATGTATAACTACACACCTGCTTCACATCACGCGTGATACACAACGTCAAAACATACAGTCAACCCTGACAGTACATCTAACATCTCAGCATACATACAGTATACACAGGGGCCCCGATTACAGCTTCATTCAACACTTATGTGCACCACTCACAGCCTTCTAATTTGTTTGCTTGCATTGTTAACATACTTTCTCCCCTCAAGGGGGAGCATTGAAAGGTGGGTTGTCAAATGAGGGTTAACAGTGCTGGGCACATTTGTTTCAGAGTTTGGGGTGGCCGGATGAGTACCAGGGGGGCTGTGAATGGGTGGTATTAGGAATCCGTTACAGCATTCTGTGTTCGACCTGACTTCTGGCGGAATCCTCTCAGGTCAGGAGGATAGGGTTATTTAGTCATTTGAGGGGGCAGAGAATCAACTGACAATCGGGGGTTTTGGAATTGGTAAAGAATAAATTTCACTATGGGGACAGCCATTTTGGTGGTCTCTGGGGTACTTTATGGCAACTCCTCAGGGGTCAGTTGGGGTTGGTTTCCTCTGGGTCAGCAGGGCCGGGATGATCCAAGGGTCATGCAACCTTATAACCGTAGATCATAGTTAGAAACAATACAGCAACTCTGGGTGTTCATTAGGGATGGATGTTTGCTTACTTTCCTGAGGGTGGGAATTGCATTGACACTGTGGTTAAAGAGGACGGAATATTCCATTCAAGGTGATAGGGGGAATCATGGGGCACTGTATCCAGATGGTTGGCTTTGCTATTTGCTGAAGTGCGTGTCATGAAATGAGAGGGTTCTGTAATGGAGGCAGAATGGGTCTGGTGGGGCATTGTGATTTGCAAGGTGGACAAGTCGGGAGAATGGATTGACAAGGAATGGTGGAGAGGTGTGTTTGTGGGTTTAGTGTGCAGTCTGGGGAAATAGGATGATTGCTCTATTAAAATTTTTTTTAAAAAAAAGTGCGGTAGCACGTGGTCAGTTATTCTGCATAAACATTACTCTGTGTTCTGAAGGTGGTTGTGAGCGGAGACATGGCTTGCTGTTGGACAGGCAGAGGGGCAGGGATATCTATAATTGGCATAAGGTAGCAGGGAATTCTGAGGGATAATATGGTGCAGCGTGGGGGCCAGGAGGCCATATGCTAGAAGGAAGGACAATTGGAGGTATTTATGATGATTAGGATGGAGTCCTACTGGGGAATTAAGTACGATGCTCAGTGGTAGGCGCATGGACTGTGACCAGGGGAATGTAATTGGCTGGTTTGGATTGAGGTGCCCAGTGGCTTAGGACAGAGGAAGCCCAAGGGTTAGAAGGATGGCATTGAGGTTCACATGTTTGGTCTGCTGGGCAAGTATGGTATGTCCAGAGGGCTTGGAGGTGCTGAAAAGGTGCAGCTATATAAAGGGGTTGCAGGTGAGATGTACAACAGTGTATCAGCTTCGGATGAGCCCCACAAAGTGATCCGTAATGGTTGTGTAGCAGCTTTATAGGTGGGCGGCAAGGTGACAGTTAATAGTGGTGGTGGGTTTAGATGACCGCTGCTGGGTAACTTTTACTAATAGTGGGGATTTATACAGTGATCTTTATTGGCAGCTGTAATTATTGGCATACGGTAGGGTATAGTTTACCAGGGTGTGGCAGTTTTATGCAGGTGCTGAGGACTATCACTTTACAGTTGTCGCAGCCTTCATGCGGTTGCTGCTGGTAATACCCAACACTGGGGCAGTTTTGAGGAGGGTCCGTATGGGGCCAACTTCTGTCCCATCCTTCTGCAGTAACGATTGGGGGATAGGTAACATTGTGGCGGCTTGGCACAGGTTTCCCGGGGATTTATATGGGTGGCAGCAGTTTTACCCAGGTGTTGGGGTGATATTTATTAGTTGCGGCTGGACGACAATGGACAGTTTTGCAGTTTTATGTGGTTGCTGCTGGGTGACAGGTAAGGTTCTAGCGACTTTTGGTGGGTGCTGCTGAGTGGCAGGTAACATTTGTGGTGGCTATCTGAGGGTGCTTATAACATTGGAGGCAGTTTATATACAGGGTTGATGTGTGACAGGTATCACTTGGGGCAGGTTTAGGCGGGTGCTGCTGGTGGGGCAGGTAACATCTATGCAGCAGTATTTGGGTGCTGCTGGTTGGCGGTTTAACAGGGGTTGTAGCATTATATGGGTTCTGCAGGTGATGCTTAACAGCATTGGCAGCAGTATATGGGTGCTGACATGTGACAATTATCAGCTGGAGAAGCTTTCTTTGGGTGTTGCGGGTGTTATGTCCTATTTATGGCACTTTTGGTGCAGCGGGGGAAGGAATAACCGGGGGGGGGAAGCCTTTGCTTGTGATACTTAATGGCTGTTGCACCATTATACAGGTGCCGATAGAGGATATTTTAATGAGGGGATACTTTAGTTGCGCTGATGGTAATACCTAAAAGTCGTTGAAGCCTTATTTGAGCGCCACTGGCGCTGCTTAACTATTGCTGTAAACTTTATATTGATGCGGCCGGGTACTGCTCAGTAGTTGTTGTAGCGGTATACTGGGCTGCTGGGAGATACTTACCAATGGTGGCACCTTTATGGGTGCTGTGGGTTGTTGCTTAACAATTCGGCCAGCTTTATGTGGTTAGTATGAATGATAATTCACAATGGGGGCAGCTTCCTAGGGGTGCTGCAAAGGGAAGGTTTCACAGTAATGCAGTTGTATAGGGGGCCACAGTATTAAAGCTGTGGTGAGCAAATGTGGGTTGGTGGTGGGGCCAGGCCGCATAAGATGTCATCTGGCTGGGCCTGTGGCGGTAGATAGATCTGGTTCAGAGGCGGGATAATTGGTCATGTCCTTCGGTGAAAGCCACTATTGGTGAATGGTGGCTTCTGGTACAGCAAGTTAATTAGCAGGCGTAGGTCCTGCCAAGGTTATGGAGGTATTAACTGTGAGGTATTAATACCTCAATCCCTGGGCCGGTTTGGCGACAGCCAGGGAGGTTTTGAATTAGCGGGCGTAGGTCCCGCTAAAGTTAGGGGTATTAACCGGGAGGTGTTAATACATCTATACCTGGGCCGGTTTGGGCAATGGCCAGGGACGTTGGTAAGGTGTGGGGGTCACTATGGGGGGTAGTGGCTTCCGGAGCAACAATGTAATTAGCATCTGTAGGTCCTGCTAAGGTTTGGGTATTAACCTTGGAGGGTTAATACCCCTTTTCCCTGGGCTGTGGATTGTGCAGTCAGGAGGCTACTAAAAGAGGGGTTTGCCTCTGAACTAGATCTATTAACGGTTGGTAGTTATATGTGTGGGGTCGCCCTTGTGGTAGGCACCCCAGGTTGGTGTAAATATTAATAAAAGTGCTGTGGCCATTTTACTCCAAGATATAACTGTTGTGTATTTATTTTATATACATAATTGGGTATCAGTGACAAGAGAGGTGTTTAGAAGAACACGACCAAATCCCTCATGACATTGTCATCTCAATGAAGTATTTCAGATCCATGAGAGAGTGTTGTTGCATTTATTATTAGCGTAACCTTTAAACCCCCCATAATCATAACCGAGTGGGTTCAGATGACAGTCTAATGTCTTTGCGGGTCCTGGACATCTGATTATTGGAGAAGTAAAGGATCTAGCGTATCTTACATCAGACAGCCGATCCTTCTGTTGTCCCTGAGATAAGACACCTGTAGAGATGCCAGTCCGCAATGGTCTCATACAGAACAGTGGTGAGCTTGGCAGAATGAGCACTCATGTATATGGTAGTTGGGCCAGATAGCTTTCAGTGAAAGTATGTGGAGAAAACCACAACCAGATTAAAGGCACTAGACAAAACTTTTAACTCACCAACAATGAAGAACCCAGCACAGTTTGAGAGATGACAGTGCTCTGCTGATAAATCCAGCTGATGGGGTAGACATCAGAGTAAAGAGAAAGCTTCAGCGGCACTGCTGTCCATAAAACAAAAAAGTTTAATGCAAAACTTTAAAAATAACAAAACAGCGCTCACTTTAGAGCCAGTAAGAAGTAGGGCAGGGATGGGGAACTCCACTCCTTAAGGGCCGCAAACAGTGCATGTTTTCAGGATTTCCTTAGCATTGCACAGGGGTTGGAATCATCACCAGGTCAGGTGAGTATATTTTCACATGTGCAATACTAAGAAAATCCTTAAAATATGCCCTTGAGGAATGGAGTTCTTTACACCTGCAGTAGGGGGAGAGGGAAAAAGCAGAATGCACTAAATACAGGAATAACATGCAAAACCCGTTTTGCACTGCATGACCCATAATCAGTGAATGATCGTTTAACCAAAAGCCTTTAAATGTATATTTTTAGGCTTTACTATTACACTATTATAATTTTTTATTATTTTTTTGCACTTAAACTAATATTGATACTAATTTAATTAATGTTCACAAAAAATTGTCTGCACCATATTCAAGATTAAAATCCTATTAGGGGTGATATGAATTAAAAAAAACATTTTTATTGGCACACATTTTTACAGGGTCAAGTATTTCAGGGCTCTATATGCTCCATATTCTTCCATCCTATTCAACATTCAAGCCACCATACACATCAGATAGCAGTCTGCTGATTTCAGTGGGATCAGATGACCATCATGTGTGTATGATGTTGCTCCTGACTCTCTCCCAACAGATGATGCCTGGCAAGAGAAGGATAATTGTGTTTTCAGTGGAGATAAACCACTTTCTCTTCTCCCCCAGGTGAAGAACATATCCACACACTGCTGATTGGGTTCATGTAGGAGCAGGGACGAATTTAGAGTTCCTGCTGCCCTAGGCACTTTCAGTGGTCGCGCCCCCCCTACTGATCAGTCAGACTTGCCTCCCATCCACACAACGACAGAACAGCGATCCCGACAACGATAATAATCCTTAGGGATCGCTGGTGCGTCACTTTGGGATCGCTGGTGAGATGTCAAACAGTCAGATCTCACCAGCAACTCAGCAACAATCTGGAATGATAGGAGTTTATTTGGAATTGTCACTCTTGGGCGTAGTATTGAGATCGTTGGACGTTGTCCCTTGCAGCGTTCCCAGCGGGAGACCAACAACCTAAACATGACCCAGAACTTTGTAACGATCAGCGATCTCACAGCAGTGGCCTGATCACTGCTAAGTGTCACACATAACGAGATTGTTAGCGTGATCACTGTAACGTCACAAAATCTGGGACTTAACAGCGATCTCGCTAACAATCTCGTTATGTGTGACGGGGGATTAAGCATATGTGCATAGAAACAGCATTTCTTTTTCAGGCAGATCTGCTCTGTATCATGCCTGAAAAAGCAACAAATAAATGCAAAAAGGAATGAACTCATGCACTGCAATGTGAAAACGACTTACTGTTCATATGCTCGGTCTTTTGAGTTTTTTTTTTAACTGTGTGTCCAGAAGCATCATTTGTCTAAATTCCTGTACTCAGGGGCATCACAGATGTCAGAGTGTGCCTTTAGCCTTCAGATAGTAGTTAAGACCTCCATACACATGAGACTTAAGCCCCCGTCACACTTAACAAGATCGTTAGCGAGATCGTTGGAACGTCACAGGTTTTGTGATGTAACAGCGATCTCGCTAACAATTTCGTTATGTGTGACACTTAACAGCGATCAGGCCCCTGCTGTGAAATCGCTGATTGTTACAAAGTGCTCTGGGTCATTTTTTGGTCGTTGGTCTCTCGCTAGTCAACATGCATTGCTGCGTGTGACAGTGAGAGACCAACGATCAGCGATCTCACAGGCTGGTAACCATGGTAAACACCGGTTATCTAGGCAGCGTATACAGATTAATTGGCATTTTTGTGGGTAAAAGACTCCTTTAAAATATCATCAATCTTAGCAACACATTGTCCTGCATATCCCAAGACAACCCTCTTGTCTAGTCTTCTGCAGCACTTACCAAAACAATGTCCTTGTAATGTTTATGACTTAAGAATAACCACCTTAAATACGCCCTATCCTATGCCCCTAAATAAATAATTGCCCCTCACTGTGCTTCCTGCACAAATTACCCCACACTGTCTCTCTTAGGGCCTTCACACTATTCTCCCCTATAAAATATTCCCACTACACTGTTCCCTAGTCAAATATGACAGATGCACCACCCCCTCATAAATAAAAGCCACCACACTGTCCTCCCTGTGATCATTATACCACAACACCTTCCTCACTCATGAACTATGATCTCCACTCCATGAAGCACCCTCTTTACTCTCCCCCTCATGTTGTGCCTGCTCTATAGTAAGCTTCCTTATGCTATACATTCTGCATTTTGACCCCTCCCAGTCTCTTTACTTAGTGCTCCCCATGCTACTCCTCCTCCATACCAAGTCCCCCATGCTACCCCTTCTCCATACCTAGCCCCGTTTTCTAGCTTTTCTCTATACTGAGCTCTCCATGTCACCCCTTCTCCATATTATATACCTTCCATGCTACCCTGCTCCATACCATTCCCCTCCCACACTACCCTGCTCCATACCGAGCCCCCATGCTAATCCGCTCCATACAGAGCCTTCCCCATGCTACCTTACTCCAGGCATAGCCTTCCTCATACTACTCCACTCCATGCCGAGCCCTCCCAAGCCACCCCATTTCATGCCGAGCACTCCCCATGCCACCCCATATCCATGCCGTCCCATCTCCATACCTTGCAACTCTCATGTTACTCCTTTTAGATACTGTGCTCCCCAGGCTACCCCATTCTCTATACCAAACGTACCAAAATTAGGCTGCAATATTCTCCATACCATGTCCCCATCAGGCTACCCAATTATCCATACTGTGCCCCCACCACGCTATCCCTTCTCAGTACTGAGCCTCCCATTCTCAAAATTGTGCTCTCCTATCAATTTCCATGCAATGCACCCCCTCATTTTCCATGCTATGCACCCCCTCATTTTCCATTCTACCCCTATTCTCCATGCTGCGCACCCCCCTCATTTCTCATTCTCCCTAAATTTCCATGTTGTACACTGCCTCATTTCTCACTCCCAATTTCAATGCTGCGAAGACCCACTGTTTTTCCATCCCCCCACCATTTCCATGCTGTGCAGCCCCCTTGTGTCTCTCCCCCCCCCAAATTTCCATGCTGTGCAGCCCCCTTGTTATTCTCTTCCCCTCAAAAATCCCTGCTGTTCAGCTCCCTTGTCATTCTCTCCCCCCATTTCTATGCCGTGCAGCCCCCTTGTCATTCTCTCCCCCATTTCCATGCTGTGCAGCCCCCTTGTCATTTTTCCCTTCCCTATCTCCATGTTTTCCAGCCCCCTTGACATTTTCCCCCTCCCCATTTCCATGTTGTGCAGCCCACCTGTCATTCTCCGTCCTCCCCATTTCCATGCTGTGCAGCCCCCTTGTCATTCCCCCCCCCTTTTCCATGCTGTGCAGCCTCCTTTTTATTCTCCCTCCTCCCCATTTCCATGCTGTGCAGCCCACTTGTCATCCCCCATCTTCCAAGCTGTGCAGCCCCCTCGTTTCTCACCCCCCATATTCATTCTCCCCCGGTCCTCCCCACTCTCCATGCTACGCTTCTTACCTATCTTCGGCTGGCACAGCGCTTATCCGCACGGGTTCTCCTCCTGTGTGGCGTGCTGCAGAGATGCCGGCAGTGTGAGGAGACTTTGTGACGTTGGCGGAGCCTCTGGGAGCTCCACTGAACTTGGAAGTGCCGACATGTGTTGGGGACACTGGGACATTGTTGACAGTGCTGGCCTGTGCTGACACCCCCATCCCCTACAAAGACTCCAGTTTTTGTCTAAGGGATGGGAGGGAAGGTTTAAAAAAAAATAAATAAATAACGTTTCACCCCCTGTGATCTGTGCCCTAGGCACATGCCTTCAGTGCCTAGTTGTAAATATGACCCAGTGTGGTAGAGCATGTGGTTGGCTTTTGTGAAGAAAAGTAAATTAACGCCCATAATACTGTTTTGAACCCCACAGTCTTCATGTAATTGCTAGCAACAATGTGATAAGTCGATTAAAGGAGTTGCTATTTTTTACTATTTTATACCATGGGCTCAGTCACATATAATGTATCTATACATCACTGAACCCATTGGATTAAAATAGTAAACGTTACATTTTTGTATTAGTGTGGGGCAAGGCATTTGACAAAGTGCCCGCATATTTGTTATCAATCTATGAACATTCCTTATAGTGAGCATGACGAACACATTTATATGTCAGGTATTAATTTGAGCTACGGTCTGCTCTATATGACTTGTGATATGGAAATTGGAGCCTCAATTACTTTATATAATTGTCCCTATATTTTACGAGATTTCTAATTCTATTACTACAGGTGACATATTGAATAAAGAGAGCGAACAGTTCCATCCCTTCCACATGAACATATTATTGGCTCATCCAAAGGCAAATAGTTAATTTGGGTATAATAAAGCTTTAAACGGAGACTCTGATGAGTGGTTCGATGGGATAAGAATTAATGACCCAGACATCATTAATTCACATTGAAATGAGACATTCAGCCCAACAGGCCAGACCGATTTCTACAGCCAAGTCCTTCAGACGCAGCAGATTATGCAAACTGAATAGCAAATTAACTTTGGCACACACAACGCGTCCAACATTCACAAACTTCTTACCTCCCTGTCTACAGTCTAAAGGACAAGTTAAGATTAAAGTTTTTACAAAGTCTAAGTATGAAAATGTCATATAGTAATTATATCCTTGCCTAAAATATTTTGTAACACATACATTGTATGACTTTGTGCTCACAATATTGACTTGGGCTAGGATCACATTTGTTAATGAAATTGCGTTCACCTGCATCCAGATCCGGATGCGGTGAACGCAATTGGCTTCTCACACATTTTGCAAGAAAATGTGTGGCTGAAGCCGCAATCCGGTAACCAGATTGCTCCGGATGTGTAATCCGGTTACATACAGTTTGCTCATCCCTGCTACCGCAGGAATGAGCAAAGTGTTAACACTGTTAAAAAAGCTTAAATATTAATAATAATTGTGCCCATCATGTCTCTAGTGGGTGCCCACCCCCCTAGAGACATGCTACCCACTCAGGTGGGCATGTAATGTGTTAATAACTCATGTACAGTAAGCCAGCTCCTGTCGGCTCTGTACAATTTTATGAATGAAGCCGCGGCTCCCCTGTCAGCTGCACGCATACTATACGTAATGCACATATAGTATGTGCCGCTGTCCAAGGTCCTGTAGGCTTTTACAGTAGATCTATGGCGGTGTGCTGCCCATAGATCTACTGTAAAGCCTACAGGACCTCGGACAGCGGCACATACTATACGTACATTACATACAATTGTACAGAGCTGACAGGACCGGCTTACTGTACAGGAGTTATTAACACATTACATGCCCACCTGGTGGGTAGCATGTCTCTAGGGGGGTGGGCACCCCCTAGAGACATGATGGCCACAATTGTCATTGATATTTAAGCTTTTTTAACAGTGTTAACACTTTACTTATCCCGCGGAAGCCGGGATAACCAAAGCATACGGTAACCGCATTGCTCAGGATTACACATCTGAGCAATGCGGTTACGCATTGCAGATGATAGAACTGCTCGAAAACTGCAGCCTGCTTGATTTTTCATGCAGGCTGCAGAGCCGGAAGCGGTAACCGGATTGCATGTAATGTTGTTATAATGGGCTCCTATGAGGAGCGTTTCCTGATGCGGTTTTGAGATTTTTGAAAGCTTAAAACCAGATCAGGATTTTAAAAAAAAAAAAAAAAAGCAAGTGTGACCCTAGCCTCGCTCAGTTTTTAGAGGCGAAAGAGAAAAAAGCAGCAGGTTGAGGAGCCATATGAAGGAATTTTCTCACTTACATTGACAACTGTTGTACTTTAGGTGTTGTCTGAGATTAAAGAGAAATGTCTGATTTTTTCTACAGAAAGCACCAGCATAAGTTGGGTCTGATATTGCAATTCAATCAATTTTAAATGAATAATATTGAGCTGCTATAACACCCATAGCCCATTTAGTAAATGGGACCATTTCTGGAAAGATGTCTTTTTCCAAACCCATTCTACCCTAATAAATATTTTGGTTGATATATTGCAATAGGAGAATATCCCATTATGTACTTAAATAAGATTAAGGCAACATGCCGAAATGCGTATGTCCATGTCTATAGCAATAATATCTGCAATGTCCATATATCTCCATAGTGTATTCCATTTGAATATGAAGTCTTATGGCAATTTTCAAGACTAAATGTACATTTTAAAGATTGGAATCCTGGAATTATAGCTTGATCCTCGCTTTCCTGTGTAGCTTCTTCTATGTTAATTTGACCGATCTGTGTGACATTCCAAGTCACATACATGTGAAGGACGCATAGGTAGTGAGCTAACTACTTTTACATTTCAGTTTTTCCATATCCTGCCCCTAACAACACACATGTACATGCCCTTGAAAACATATCAGTTTTAACAGTATGTATGTGGAGAGCAGATTGTAAAGAGAAAGTATAATTTTAATGATAGAAGCTGGGGCTTCACCCACAAGACAGGTGCAGAACTGTGAAGTACAGATCTGAGTTAGGAACTGAAAGGATAATGCTGCCCAAACAGTGGGCAGCATGTATCAGCCACTAGCTGCATTCTCCCAATCAGCTATATTTTACTCTGAATGCTGCAGTTTTCAGAAAAATAATTACTTTTAATAGCTGATGGAGACTTGAGAACCCAAACTGTTGAAAAATATCAACAATTTCAAATTTACAAGTCTATCTCCAGAGATCTTGATGTTAGTTTGTCCATAATATGCATCATAATTGAGAAATTTGCAATCCTTGACACTGTAGCTAATCTCCCTGGCCTTGGATGGTAGAGACAAATTGATGAATGGGCGCAATGCAGGATAGTTGGGATGGTGGATAACCAGCCCCAATAAAGTTCCAAAGCAATTCAAGCTCCCCTGAAGGTGTAGGGTGCATTTGTGTCAGCGTGAACAATCCATTGACATTTCGAAAGAAATGAAATGCATATGGCAGGAGACTCAGGAAGACCACACTGCTGACACAGAGGCATAAAAAACCTAGACTGCAGTTTGGCAAAATGTACATGAGTGTGCCAAAATCCTTCTGGAAAGTGTCTTGTGGATAGATTGGACCAAGAAAGAGCTTTTGGTAAAGCTCATTATACTAGTGTTGTTCCAAAAATGGAATGATACCTACAAAGAAAAGAACACATTATGTACAGTTAAATATAATGGAAGTTCAAAGATGTTTTGGGTAGTTTGTTGTCACTGACACTGGATCCCTTGACTGTGTGTAAGGCATCATGAAATTTGAAGATGAAAGTATTTTGGGTCTCAATGTAGTGTCCAGTGTCAGAAGGCTGGGTTTCCATCCTAGGTCATGGGTCTTTTAGTAGTACAAAGACCCCAAACTACTTAACTTAAGACTAGCTTGCATCACCTGACAGTTGGTGATTAGGCTAGGTCACACATAAGCCTTGTCGTTTGGCTCATTTGTCATTTAATGTATAACACCCTTCCGTTTTCTGACTCAACATGCTCTTCCGTTTTTGAGCAAAACGTTGCTAGCAACGTTTGATAGTTAAAACGATGCGTTTTTAATGGGCTATGGAAGCATGCGTTACGCATATGCGTTTAATGAAAATGACTAAATCAAAACTTCAGGTGCAGGAGCTCAAGCACCTATAAAAAGTTTTGATGAATCACTTCAAACGACTTCTATGTTGACAGCTTACCTAGTTAGATCTGACCGCACGATCAAATAAATGCTGGGGGGACACACCATTCCCTGCTGCCATTGGTGGCCTCGTGATGTGATCATAGGGTGCCAATGGGTTGTTGTAGCAGTCAGAAGTAATCTGATCACTGCTTTCACTGTCATGATGAAGTTCCTGTGAACGCTGGCTGGCATTCACAGGAGATCAACATTTCTGCTAATCAGAGGGATGCTAACATCTCACCCAGGTTTTTTAAAATTGTTTATTTGTTAGGTTAAACAAGGCTAAAAACACCCTTTCGTGCCACATGAAAGGAATTAAAAGTGCAATGTGAACAATATACAATGCACTGCAGTAGCAATGAAGCCTTGCCTATATTCCTGCTCAATCCAAGCTCTACATCCTAGATCAACTCTCACAGAACTGCTTCCAGAGGAGAGTGTTCTGAGCATTGTGTCCCCTGGATTATATAAGTCTCAATAATGCAATACGGCTGGTCAATCACAGTAATGCCAATAGCCAACATTGCTATGGCATTACCTTATGTATGGCAGGAAATTCCTCATGTTTATTGCCTGTCTAAGCTGCTACATGCGTTCCTCCGCACGTTCTGTGAGGAATCGCCATGTGTGCGCAGCAGGCAAGCCCTATTTTAGAACGGGAGCACGGTGCTGCGCTTGACAGGCAGACCCTGCGCACCATTCACTTCATGTGACTGTGCGCAGGTGCGCCAATAACACTCACCCACACCAGGACGAACCTGTCGAGTCCCTGGTGCAGACGAGACTGTGTTATCTGTGCGCAGCATCTGCCTGCGCAAGATCACATATGGAGTGAATGTGTGGCACGGTCATGCGCTGTCAAGGCAGCACCGTGCCTTCCATTATAAATAATAGAGCTTCGGCGCTCGTCACATTGCGACCTCGAACGCTGCAGAGGTCCGCAATGTGACCAGCTAAACTGCAAAACATGTGCAAAAATTAAAGTGGTATACTCATCCTTCCCAGCTAAGCCACATGGACACATTGAGTGTTTGGTGAGTTTTTTTACCTCAGTGTTTGTAGCCAAAAAGGGAGTGGAACAATGAGAGTAAAAGTATAATGCAAACACGTCACCAGTTCTCACCAAAGATGCAACGTGTGCTTGTGGCCTGTTATTGTCTGCAGAGCTGTTGTTGATGTGACACCATTGCTGCAGACATTAACAAACATCGGGAGCAGCTGTTCATGCTCAAAGTTGGATCAGGGGAGGTAAGTAGACTGCAGTTTGAGTTTAATCATTAATGGAGTTTATAGGAAAAACAGTTTGGAAAGAAGACATTGTCTTAAAGTATTTTAATTTTCATTCTATCATGCTTAGTATTGTAAGGTCAGATTTGGTATACATCACAGGATACGCTGGGGGGCATATACATCACAAGAGATGCTGGAAGTGTATACATTATAGGAGACGCTGGGGGCACAGACATCACAATAGGTGCTGGGGAATATACATTACAGGAGACAAGAAACTGGGGGTATATATATCGTAGGAGATGCTGGGGGTACATAAATCACTGGGTAGGCTGAGGCATATACATCACTGAGGAAGGTGGGGCATATATACAGTCATATGAAAAAGATTGGGCACCCCTCTAAATCTTACTCTTTTTTTTTTTTTTTATTCTTTTTTTGCAACAGCTATTTCAGTGTGATATATGTAATAACTGATTGGACACAGTAATATTTCAGGTTGAAATGAGGTTTATTGTACTAACCAAAAATGTGAAATATGCATTATTTCAAAATTTGACAGGTGCCAAAGTGTGGGCACCCTTCTGATTTTCATGATTTGAATACTCCTAACTACTTTTTACTGACTTACTGAAGCACTAAATTGGTTTGGTAACCTCATGGAGCTTTGTACTTCATAGCCCGGTGTATCCAATCATGAGAAAATGCTATTTCAGGTGTCCACTTGCAAGTTGGTCTCCTAGTTGCATCTTCTCTGAGGAGTGGCATCATGGGTTCCTCAAAACAGCTCTCAAATGATCTGAAAAAAAAAGATTGTTCAACATAGTTGTTCAGGGGACGGATACAAAAAGTTGTCTCAGAGATTTAACCTGTCAGTTTCCACTGTGAGGAACATAGTAAGGAAATGGAAGACCACAGGGACAGTTCTTGTAAAGGCCAGAAGTGGCAGGCCAACAAAAATATCAGAAAGGCAGAGAAGAAGAATGGTGAGAACAGTCAAGAACAATCCACAGACCACCTCCAAAGACCTGCAGCATCATCTTGCTGCAGATGGTGTCACTGTGCATCGGTCAACAATACAGCGCACACTGCACAAGGAGAAGCTTTATGGGAGAGTGATGAGAAAGAAGCCGTTTCTGCATGCACGCCACAAACAGAGTCGCCTGAGGTATGCAAAAGCACATTTGGACAAGCCAGTTTCAGTTTGGAAGAAGGTCCTGTGGACTGATGAAACAAAGATTGAGTTGTTTGGTCATACAACAAGGCGTTATGCATGGAACCACAAAAACACAGCATTCCAAGAAAAACACTTGCTACCCAGTGTCAAATTTGGGGGAGGGTCCATCATGCTTTGGGGCTGTGTGGCCAATGACGGCATCGGGAATCTTGTTAAAGTTGAGGGTCGCATGGATTCCACTCAGTATTAGCAGATTCTTGAGAATAATGTTCAAGAATCAGTGTCAAAGTTGAAGTTAGGCCGGGGATGGATCTTTCAGCAAGACAATGATCCAAAACACCGCTCCAAATCTACTCAGGCATTCATGCAGTGGAACAATTACAATGTTCTGGAATGGCCATCCCAGTCCCCAGACCTGAATAACATTGAACATCTGTGGGATGTTTTGAAGCGGGCTGTCCATGCTCGGCGACCATCAAACTTAACTGAACTGGAATTGTTTTGTAAAGAGGAATGGTCAAAAATACCTTCATCCAGGATCCAGGAACTCATTAACTCATTACAGGAAGCGACTAGAGGCTGTTATTTTTGCAAAAGGTGGATCTACTAAATATTAATGTCACTTTTCTGTTGAGGTGCCCATACTTTTGCACCTGTCAATGTTTTAAATAATGCATATTTCACATTTTTGGTTAGTACAATAAACCTCATTTCAATCCTGAAATATTACTGTGTCCATCAGTTATTATATATATCACACTGAAATAGCTGTTGCAAAAAAACAATTTTAAACAAAAAAAAAAGAGTAAGATTAAGAGGGGTGCCCAAACTTTTTCATATGACTGTATCACTGGGAGGCTGAGGCATATTCTTGGCTGGGGAGGCAGTGGCATATACGTGACTGTGGAGGCTGGGGCATATACATCACTGGAGAGGCTTGGTCATAGATAGTACTAGGGGCTGGAATATATACATCACTAGGGAACCTTGGGCATATACATCACAGGAAAGGCTGGGAAATATATATGACTGGGGAGGCTGGGGAATATACATAACTGGAGACGTTGGGGCATATATGTGACTGGTGAGGCTGGTCCCTGGGCATATACATGACTGGGGACGCTGGAATGTATACATCACTAGCGAGGCTGGGGCATATACATCACTGGGAGGTTGAAGCATATACATCACTAGAGAGGCTTCATCATATACATCACTGGTAGGTTGAAGCATATACATCACTAGAGAGGCTTCATCATATACATCACTGGTAGGTTGAAGCAAATACATCACTAGAGAGGCTTCATCATATACATCACTGGGAGGCTAAGGTATATGCATTACTGGGGAGGATGGGGCTGCCTCTGCTGTCTTCATCTGTTGGACAGGAATGCATTGCACACTAATACCACCCACAAGGTATGTCCTGACACTTGCAAAGGCCAGCATGAGGACATAATCCTTCAATGCACACCCACGCACCACACACCACTATGTGTGCATGCTCCCAGGGTTGGCAGCTGGAAAAATGGGGTCCTAGCAGTTTACCTATATGACCGGGGGAAGGGGGGTTTGGGGTTGCAGTAAAGGTCATTTCCCATCTGTGGTATATTCTGTAAGTGTGGAAGTTTCTTTACATTCATTTTCCAGCAGACTTTATTATATGAAAAAGTATCTGTGTAAAACTGAACATAAATACACTGATAGAGGACGCATAAAGATCATTGCTTTTCACAAACCTGAAAAATACACAACAAAAATCCTGTGTGTTCGGAGCATCTTCTCGGAAGGCTGATTCATTTTACAACCAATACTCCAGAGAGTTTTCTTCTAGCACGTTCAGTGCCTGTAAATGACTTGCTCTTCCTACTCTTTTGCTCACCCTCAGCATTTACATCATTGATATCACAACTATTTATTTTGTCTTGTCGCACACAAGACACATCTTTGTCCATATGAATAATGCTGAGAGTGCAACAGGGAACGAGGCACAATACTTATATATTGATTTATGGAGTAGCAACACCTAAGATATTGATGTTTAGCTTTATTCATCTCTGCACAGCTGAGACTTTCTTAGGGGCATTAGCATGTTAATAGTCAGCCTGTAAGGACGTTAAGTCCCATTCACATTATATTTATGGCAATAGTAACAGAATTTTGCTCAATATCTGTGATCTGGGAGATGTGAATAGTTTTACAATTAGTTTATACTATTAGAAGCTTGTTCTTTTTATTTGATTTTACATATATTATTGTTAATGTTTTTATTCTCTTTACCTGCGTCGAGATCGTAAGACACTGCAACTGAGGCTGCCTTCACACTTGCAGATGCATCTGCAGCGTTTTGCAGATGCATCTGCAAGTATCAGCATGCAGACCGCGGCCCCTATGTTTATAATGGGGCGCACCGCGGTCTGAAAGCACTCATTCATTCCTATATGTGAACCGTCCGCAGGCGGATGCCTGCTTACAGATCACACACTCCCGCCCGCACCATGGACGCGAGATGTCGCGTCCATGGTGCGGGCGGGAGAGTGTGATCTGTAAGCAGGCATCCGCCTGCGGACGCTTCACATATAGCAATGAATGAGAGCTTTCAGACCGCGGCCGCGGTCTGCATGCTGATACTTGCAGATGCATCTGCAAAACGCTGCAGATGCATCTGCAAGTGTGAAGCCAGCCTGAGTGATCCTTTACTTGAAAAATAGAAGACTAGTGTATTCTCACTTCATCACTTAACCTTCCTAGCGTTATTCCCGAGCCTGACTCGGGGTTAACATTCACTACCAGAAGCGTTAACCCGAGTCAGGCTTGGGCTTACCCGCGTTCGCTGCAGATGCGGTGAGAAAACCGCATCTGCCGCACTTGCCGCACTTGCCGCACTTGCGGCGCACTTGCGGCGCGGTTGCGGCGCGGTTGCGGTAATCTGCATAGGAACCAACCACCTCGGATGACCCTCATACACTGTTAATATGTGCCCCTGCAGCCTAGTAAACCATTAGCAGCACTTTTTTTGTGTGAAAAGTGGCTGCAGTAGAAGTGAGATAATGATTTTAGAAACTTACATGCCTGCGTACTTGAGGGCGTCTCCCTGTGTGTGCTGGCACTTGTGGGCTGTGCTCATCATGTCTGCTCTCCCCCTCCCTTATGCACGCCCCCTCTCAGCCTGCTATAGTGATGTGAGGCTGATCTCGTCATAAAGGGGCGGGGCTAAATCACGGCATCCCGGTAGCCCCGCCCCTTTATGACGCAATCAGCCTCACAGCACTATAGCAGGCTGAGAGGGGGCGTGCATAAGGGAGGGGGAGAGCAGACATGATGAGCACAGCCACAAGTCCCAGCACACACAGGGAGACGGCCTCAAGTACGCAGGCATGTAAGTGTCTAACATCATTATCTCACTTCTACTGCAGCCACTTTGCACACAACAACAGTGCTGCTAATGGTTTACTAGGCTGCAGGGGCACATATGAACAATGTATGAGGGTCATCAGAGGTGGTTGGTTCCTATGCAGATTACCGCAACCGCGCCGCAACCGCGCCGCAAGTGCGGCGCAAGTGCGGCAGCTATGCGGCAAGTGCGGCAGATGCGGTTTTTTAACCGCATCTACCGCGAACGCGGGTAGCCCGCTTTTAGCAACAAATTCTAGAACTAAACAGACCGCCAGGGAGGCTACAGCAATCTAATTTTTGGGTCTGTTTGCATATAATTTAATATTGTAAGAACAAAAGCTGCTAAACACAGTCAATGGAGAAGAGTGGCACTGTTTCTAAAAGGAAGGAACCATACTGCTCTCAAGTAATGCCTTTAAAAGGAAACCGTCATGTGCAGGTTGCACACTAAAATAACTATATGTTTCAGTTGTGCTAATAAAGCAGATTGCCATTTTTTTTAAAAGCACTACTGTAAATAGAATTCAATGTAAGACAGCACTCCTCACAATCGGTATGTTCCAAAAATGAAGTTCTTTATTCCACCATCTTACAGTGCAATGTTTTGGTCCACCATTTTGGACCTTTGTCAAGCATGACAAAGGTCCAAAATGGTGGAACGAAATGTTGCACTGTAAGGGTACCTTTACACGCTGCAACTTTTGGCAGCGATAGGAGGCAATCTAACGTGCGCGTGCACATTTTTCATGGTTGCCTCAGATCGCCGAAGGTGCTTTTACACGCCGAAATTTCGCCCTCAACCTAAGGCGATGGGTTGCCCCAGGAAGATGCCACACCGACAGCGGAACCAATCCGGTGGAGTTCCCTTGCTGCTTCACACGCCGCAATCCCCAAAGGAATGTGGGCGTATATGGTTAGCGCCGCAAGAACATAGGCATGACAGACTGGTGTATTCCGCGCCCCAAGCACGCTGATTAGACAACGCAATAGCGTTATGATTGGCCAGCCTGCGCAGGAAGGCTGGCTAGTACATGAGGCCATTGCCATTATGTAGTGTGAATGGACAGCTGTTCAAATATGGCACCCTGTGAAGGGACAGCCAATGGAAACACAGTAGCCACCACCAATCATCGCTGACGGGTGCGGTCTCCAGCACGCTGTGACAAGCCTCCGGGAAATCAGTAGGCGATGCAGATTCCATTACTATTACCAGTACACACGCCAAAAGCAGGGAATTTCACCTTTATGATTGCCTCTGATTTTGGAGCAGTGCTGTGAAATCAGAACCAGGCGCAACCTTTTTTATCGCCTCCAAATTCCCCAATTACACGCTGCAATTGCGAAGCAATTTCACGGTGATGGTGAGGGGGCAACAGATTGCCGGTTAGATTTCTCGCCGCGGTTGCGGAGTGAAAAAGTGCCTTAAGATAGTGGAATAAAGTATTTCATTTTTGGAACATACCGGTTGTGTGGAGCGCTCTCTTACATTGAATTCTATTACTGTTTTCCAAGACAACTCGGTTGGAGGGACCTGCGCTGCCTTAGGGGCAAGAACGCATACCCTTGGTCCGAGTGATAGGGTGCTGCATACCTGTTTATTAACTTCTGCAAAAACCTTTTACACCTGGAATTTTAGCTTAATTTTAATATTTAAAAACCAGAGGATTTCTAGGCAAAGCGAGGCGATTCAACGCCGACTTCTAACAAGAGGCCAGGAAAGAGAAGAACACCTCTCTGTGTGAACGGTGCATGAAGCTTGAAGATGCATACAAGAAAGACCCTATCAGAGATTCACTTCCTTTTGCAAAATAAGGAAGAAAGCCATTCACAGCCTGACAAGGAATCATCAAGAACAATTGATGAGCCCAGGGCAAGGGGTACTCGGATACCGGGCCTGAGTTTAATGGTTCAACTGGAGAATCATGGATGGTCGGGTTCCCGGTTCTGTGCCCTGGCTGTCATTTGTTAGATGGGGGGGTGGAATATTTTCAAGGGATATAGAGTACGTGACGCCACCTGTGGATCCCGGTAATTTGGGTACCGGCGCTGCAGGCCGGCCGCTGAGGTGATGAAGGGTACAGCTTAGTGTGGTCCAGCTCCCCACAGATGGAGCTTTTACCTCAGGGCAGCAATGATGAGGGGAGTAGTAGTTCTTACCCCTCCGGTGAGATGATGACAATGCTGAGGCCCTCTGGGCGCCGGCAGGAAGAAAGACTGAGACCAGTTCAACTCCAACTCCACTTTACTGGGTACCGGCATATGTTAAGGTGAAACACGGTACAGTCTGGGTTCCCCTATGGAGTCTCTAGATGTTCCCTTCTTTAGTCTTTCGGGGTCTAATTCTGTCCTTCTCTATCTTTCACCACCCTTGCAGAGCTCTCCCGCCAGACCCCTGGTCTCCTACGGTGGAGCACGGGTTTCCTTTACCGGTACGAACGGGAGCAGTAAATAGCAAATCCTCCCACCATCGGAATCCGGGCTGATGCTCCTGTGATCTTGAACCTATTTTGGGTCTGAGGGGTGAGGTACCTTCTTGTGGCGCCTACGGCTACCCGGTTTCAGAGGGCCTGCGGCTCGTCGGTTTGCGGCCAGGGATAAACGGCTGACCGCCTCGGCTTCCCACGTTGCCGGTGTTCCCCAAATGTTGCCAGCCACCTCCAACCGGTTCTGTTCCATCCCTTTCTGTTCTGGCCCCCTCTTAAAGATGGGGATCCCTCCTGTCACAGGGCTGTCAGGCGCATCCTCACTGACTGCCTTCCCAGCACTAACTGAACTAACTGTCACTCAAGTCTCTTGCACTAACCTAGGCTCCACCCCCTTTTGGACCTACTAAATAATCAGTTCCTCTATACTGAGGTGGCCTAGTCCTGTGTGTGTGTGTGAAAACAGACTCCATAGGTTAAACCCTAAACCCACAACTAACAGAGGAACACATATATTTGTAAAGTGTAATACCTCTCTGTGGCGCCTAGCCAGAGGGCGCCGCACACCCCCTTGGTGAAATACACCCATCCGCGGGTGTTAAAACCAAACCGGGTGTGAGTTGACATTTTTCTTATGCATAACAAATAATAACACTTTTAATAACGACAAATATTATTCCTGATCTTCCCGTCCGGGAGGCGCATTTCTTGTAACGTTGCAAACAGAAACATAAATACACATATTAGTCCACATCGGCCCAACGGGGATCGTGTATCAAGTCTCTGATTTAAAGTTCAATCAGGCTTTTGCACAAAAGTTCACATTTAGAAATTTCACAGTCCAGCAGGTAAAGTCTCTGTAGCTCTCTTAAGGTACCGTCACATGGGGAGATATCGCCTGTGCGTCGTCGCGTGTAACAGGGCGATTGAACGGCGATTAATCTCTGTTTCTGAGTTTAGAGATTTCCCAACAGTGTCGGGAAATCAGGCGATGTAGCTTGAGCGATCCGTATGCCTACTGCCGTGTGACGCGGCGATAGCAATGGCACAGGCGATATCTGTGTTCAGGCAATCCATTCTGTATGCCACATTGACGGTGAGGTGGTGCTGTGTGACACGGCGATCAGAAAAGCACACATCGCTTCAAGGTTGTTTCAGGCGATTCCGGAATCGCCTGATCACCCTGGGTTGCCGGCAATATTGCTACGTGTGACGTCTCACGAGCGATGCTGAAGCGATGTGCGCGTTCATGAGATCGCCGCAACATCGCCGGTGATATCTCCCCGTGTGACGGTACCTTGAAAGTCACAATACACACAAACATTAACCATTGGTGCTATGGCGTAGGAGTCCTTGGTACTGCAGGGGTCTCTTTTGGCTATAAGTACTGTAGGCCTCCTGGCCCTGTGGTCACCGGGCTGGCAAAGATTTTACTCTCCCTGCACAGCTCCTTACGCCCTTTCCACCATCTTTACTATTGTGTACCGGATTTTACCTGATCTATACCCGTTTCATATACTAGCACACAATATAAACAATAAACTATTTACATTGATGTACGATACCGGGATTATTTCATCACTCCATACTTCTGCTAACCCGGATCGCATACCACCCCCGGGGTCCTGCATGGCGTTCGTAAGTTATGATTTAACCTTTCCGGTCATCCTGGAACTGTGGCCTCCCGACGGGTTGCTAGGAGTGCGGGATAGGGGCTGAAAACTGGTATTCTATTCACTTCATCTCCATACCGACCCGATCTTGTTGTTGCGATCGGCCCACCATAGCTCGTGGAGCCCGGACGCCTCTGCGCCACTGGCTGTTCCTTCCTCTCGGTCCTCCTCCCCAGTCAGGTTGGGCTCTTCGGAGAACCGAATCAGGCTTTCCGGTTTGGCGGTCTCCTCTCTTCCGGGCTCTATGCTCGCTGGATCCTTCGGTTCGGTTCTCGACCCACCCCCTTGGTTATTTGATAGCAAGGGGGGCGGGGAGACATTTTGCTGCCTCTTGCATGGCCCATGTATGCTGAGGGGCCGAGGCACGCCCCTGGGCCAGCACATAGTTCTTTTACATTTTTAGGCCCGTCCACCACGAGGATCCTGTAGGCGAGTCCTTCAGGCTTTTCCGGAGCCCGCCACTACACTTTGTCACTCATAGGCACAGCGGAGGGGCAGGGCTTATCTTCTTGCTCTTTTCTCCTGCTTTGGTGACGCTGTTTAAATTCTGAGGTGATGTAATGGTGGCCTGGTTTTGTAATCCACACTATACACAAACAGTCAATAAAGTCTTTAGGCACACTTTACCTGGTATTACCAGGCTGGTTCAAATCCTGTTCGCAGACGCCAGAAAATGATGAGCCCAGGGCAAGGGGTACTCGGATACCGGGCCTGGATTTGATGTATTAACTGGGGAAATCACGGGTGGTCGGGCTTCCCGGTTCCATGCCCTGGTTATCATTTGTTTGGTGGAGAAGGAGGGAATATTTACTGGGGTACGTGATGCCACCTGTGGTTCCCGGTAATTTGGGTACCGGCACTGTAGGCTGGCCGCTGAGGTGATGAAGGGTGCAGCTCAGTGTGGTCCAGCTCCCCACAGGTGGAGATTTTACCTCAGGGCAGCAGTGATGGAGGATGAAGAGGGGAATGAGGGGAGTGTGGTGGTTGCTCTTACCCCTCTGGTGAGATGCGGGTGATGCTGAAGCCCTCTGGGCATCGGCGAGAAGAATGACAGAGACCAGTTCAACTCCACTCCACTTTACTGGGTACCGTCAGATGTTAAGGTAAAACACGATACAGTCTGGTTTAAAGGGTGACTGTTGCCAGTTCAGGGTCCCCCTATGGAGTCTCCAGATGTTCCTTCTCAAGTCTTTCTGGTCTAATCTGTTCTTCTCTATCTTTCACCACCCTTGCAGAGCTCTCCCACCAGTTCCCTGGTCTGTTACTATTAGGTAAGGTTTATTCCTTACCGGTACCGACAGGAGATACCCGGTTCTTCTCCTGCCACCGGAATTCGGCCCATTACCTATAGTGTCCTGGACCTGTTTTGGTACTGAGGGGTGGGTACCTTCTTGTGGTGCTAACGGCTACCCGGTGATTATGGGCCGCAGCTCGTCGGTTTGCGGCCGGAGATAAACTGCTGATCGCCTTGACTTCCCATGTTGCCGGTGTTCCCCAGACGTTACCAGCCGGCTCCAACCAGTTCTGGTCTGTCCCCTTCTGTCCTGGGCCCCCTCTTAAAGATGGGGATCCCTCCTGTCAGCAGCCTGCAGGGACGTCCTCTCTGGCTGCTTTCCCAGCACTGTATGAACTAACTGTCACTCAAGTCTTCCTGCACTAACCTAGGCTCCACCTCCTTTTGGACCTACTGAATAATCAGTCACTCTATACTAAGGTGGCCTAGTCCTGTGTGTGTGTGTTTTGTGTGTGTGTGTGTGTTTGTGTGTGTGTGTGTGTGTGTGAAAACAGACTCCATAGGTTAAACCCTAAACCCACAACTTAAAGAGGAACACATATATTTGTAAAGTGTAATACCTCTCTGCGGCGCCTAGCCAGAGGGGCGCCACACAATGACGGAATTGAGGTCAGTGATCAACATGGCATTAAGGTCAGATGTGAAGAGTTTACAGAGGAACTCTATGCCACAGCTCTTGGTTGAACTCTCTGTCCAAGACAACCCAGAGCCGTATCTGCTGGATAGTGAAGTGCAATGGACAATGAATCAATTGCCAAACAACAAGGCACCCAGTATCGATGGAACTCCTGCAGAACTGCTGAAACCCATTCAGAGAGCGGCAATAACAGCACTATGTGAAAAGATATGGAAGTCATGCTCGTGGCTCGTGGCCATGGGAATGGAAATAGTTAGTTTTCATGCCGTTGCCAAAGAAAGGTGACCTGAGAGACTGTGCAAACTACAACACCATTGCCCTGATCCCACATGCCAGCAAGGTGCTTCTGAAAGTCATCCGAAAGAGACTGGGCAACATGCTTGTTCACAAATTTACAGACATCCAAGCTGGATTCCCCAGAGATAGGGGAACCCAAGACCACATTGCCAACATACTATGGATCATGTAGAAGGCAAGGGAGTATTAGAAGGAGGTCCCTCTCTGTTTCATTGAGTACACCAAGGCATTCAACTGTGTCGAACATGACTAGCTCTGGGAATCGTTGTATAAGCTAGGAGTACCTGCATACCTGATCAAATTGATCAAGTCACTCTATACGGAGATACATAGATCAGATTTGGGGACACAGAATATTTTAAGATCAAAATGGGCCAGAGAAAAGGCTGGATCCTCCACCTTTCCTCTTCAGCCTCTACATGGAGGTAATCATGATGACGCTCGACTTGAATGAATCATCAGTTGGAGTGAGGATAGGCGGAACGTTCATTAATAACCTGAGATATGCAGATGATTCCACCCTTTTGGCCGAAACTGGGAAGGATCTGAGAAGCTGACCTTAAAGCTCAGTGAAGAAAGCAAGAACTTTTCCAAGATTGCATCATGTTATAGAAAAGTATAATTTCTATTGCCATATTCATAATACAGATGTCCAAGTATGTTATTAAGCTCAATCAAAAGATCACCAAGATCACGTTGAGGTTGCCAAATCATTTACAATATCTCAAGTATACATAACAAAGGTAGACCTCTGGATATGCAAATGCAACAGTACTGAAATGTCCTTGCTGTGTTTCCGCAAAAACAGTGATTCTCAATAATGTAAGTAAAAAATGTAGGACTTGTCAACAGACTGACCTTCTGGCTCATTCATTCACTTCTTGCCAATCAGAATTCCCACCAGAAAAAACATCATGCCCCTACACAAATGTTACACATACAACTCCTATATTATTAAACTGTTCCAACTGGTGAGTAAACAGGTGGTGAAAAAGTAAAATAAGATGGTAACCTGAGAAATCCTCCCACGTCTTTCCGCTCAGACCTTGCTTTTCAGACTAAGTCCACTGTGAGCGGATGTCTTTTTAATGGTCAAAATTTCATTTAGCTGAAGGATATGAATCGTCACACTTCCAAGATGATTCTCAAAAAAAAAAAAGAAAACCACAGGGCATTTTATTAAAACATTAAAAATGATTTAATAACAACCAAGAACATGACGCAGGAAGGAAAACAACGTGTTCAACCTTATTCAACCCTAAAATAGATGAGTTGATGGAGGGAAGGAAAGGGCAGAATTTTTTGGCAAGTCATAATCTTGGCATTCAGTCATTAGAATAATATTAGTATAACACATTTCTATCTGTCAATTTTTACTTAAATCTAATTTCTATATATTTCTTAAAAATAAGGGGAAAAACATTAATTACAAATGAGTGCTTCTAAAGTGTTGAATGGCATATGTGCTCTGCAGAAATCCAAATGAGTCCCTCCGATTTTTGCCATGGAATTTCAGTTTGAGCTGCTGTACGTCACATACTGATTGTTGAAACTGTGGGGAAGGAAGGAGAGCGCAATAGGGTCTTATCCTTGAGACAACTCCAATAGGACAAAAAAGAAGCTGCTCCCCTGGTATGGTTGTGTGACCCACAACCAGTGTGTAGGTGTGATACGGCTGCTGCTGGATCAACATTCCACTGTCATGCAGTGGAAACAAACGATGAACCTGGAAGAGACAGTGTTTTTCTGGATCCGCGCTGCTCATGCAGTTTAAGAAACACAATTCGTCAGAGATGATGGTCAAAATCCTGGCTTTATTCCAACGCGTTTCGGAGCTACACCTTGCTCCTTCCTCAGGGAACCAACATCATGTTGGCTCACAGAGGAAGGAGCAAGGTGTAGCTCTGAAACACGTTGTAATAAAGCCAGGATTTTGACCATCATCTCTGACGAATTGTGTTTCTTCGACTGTATGAGCAGCGCGGATCCAGAAAAACACTATCCCTTCCAGGTACATATTGATTGTTGGAATAGTTCTAACCAGGGGTATAACTACAGTACAACAGGTGCAGGGTTTGTAATTGCACCCGGGCCCTGGAGCCTAAGGGGCCCCAAAAGTCATTTTGGTCTATAGAAAAAGACCAATGCTATTACAGATTTGCATTAATTGAGGGCCCTGTTGGAGCTTTCGCATCAGGGCCCATGAGCTTTAAGTTATACCACTGGTTCTAACTCCAACTTGCAGGATTATGGGATTTATTTGCTACTGAAGAGGCATGTGATTTCCCAAACTCTCCAAAGAAAATCTGAGGCATACATTTGTTTACAGCCTTCAAATATATACCCTATTTCCCCTAAAATAAGATGGGGGGGGAATATTGCATGGGAATATTGGGTGATGCATAGGGGGTGATGGGAATATTTGAGACTGCATGGGAATATTGGGGCTTGCAAGGGGATGATGGAAAAATAAGACAATCCTTGAAAATAAGACATAGTGCATCTTTGGGAGCAAAAAGTAATATAAGAGAGTGTCTTATTTTCTGGGAAACAGGTTATATAGGCATACCGTGCATAAATTTGGGTTTTTTGTAACATGACAGCTAACAGCAGAATTCATACCTGCATGTAAAGTAAAGGCATTCCCTATATCCACCCAATTGGTAGAGGTCAGGTTACTTACGGAAGGGGTGTCATAATTTTGGCTTGGCGTACAGCATAAGAGGGCAGCACTGGAGCAGGAGAAGATTCTCTGTGTGAATATAGTTTTGTTTCATCCCTTATCAGCAAGGGTTCCCTCTATCACTTTTTTTTAAATGTTGGAAAACCTCTTTAAAAGATTTATGCATTTTGGACAGTTTCTTGTGAGGGGTTCACTGATGATAAATTGTTAGAACACATTGTTCAGATGTAACAAGAAAAGAACTACCAAATAGTATTTAGAGTAGAAAAAAAATCACAGGAATGGCGTTTTAATACACTAACATGGTGGCTCCTTCAGAGAGAAACTCTGGTCTTTTAGATTTTTGCTATATTTAAAGGGAACCTGTCACCAGAAAAATGCAGCGCAAATCTGCAGGCACCATGTTATAGAGCAGGGGGAATTGATTAGATATATAGTTTTGTGAGAAAAGATTCAGTATAACCTGTGATTTCATCATTTAAACCCATCCTCTTTGTGAGATTTTGGGTCCAGTGGGCTCTGCTATCAGTTAATGACAGCTGTTTCTGTATCCACACTTATACAAGGATAGCTGCCAGTCACTGATAGCACCGCCCCCTGGACCCAAAATCCCGGAAAGAGCAGAGGATTAAATGAAGAAATCAAAGGTTATACTGAATCTTTCCTCACAAAACTAAATATCAATCTATTCAGTTCCCCCTGCTCTATAACATGATGCCTGCAGATTGCACTGCATTTTCATGGTGATGTTTCTCTTTAAAGTGAACCTGTCACCAGATTTTTACTCTCAAAACTAAAACCGCCAGCTTCAGCAGCACTTATGCTGCATTCTATGAAGTTGTATATTATGCCCTGATCCCCCTATCCTGAAATATCTTATAAAAATCTCACGCTTTATATGTAAATTTCTTTGGTTTGGTCCGATGGGTATGATGGCAGCGCTGTCGTCCTGCATCTCCATGCTGAATGACTTCCTCTTCTTGTGACCGATGTGGATCATACTTCCTGCATCATCCTCATTGCCACAGGAAATCTCATGCTTGCATTGAGGTCTTTCCAGATCGCAAAGGTGTACTGTTGTTTGCCCCTCTGCAGGCAGAGCCTAAAACACAATTGTCTCTGCGCAGGTGTGAGATTTAACCCAGTGATGAGGAACTGAAAAGAATGGACAGAAATGAACTGTTAAGTAAGTCATTTGGTGTTCTCCTTGTTGGTAAGAGACATCATCTGGTCCTTGAACGCCAAAGCCAATGGCAAAATGCAGCCAACACAGCTGTATCGTTTACACCTCACAAGCCCACACACCCAGCCAAAACCATGTTTTTCATGTAGTGTGCCGGGGCATCAGGAATGAGCATCTCGCACATGACTACACCTGTGCTACTTTAGAAAGGGTTATCTCTGTGTAGAGATCTTGAAGTTTCAGGTTCCCTAATGCAGTTTTTGATTTCTGACCTAGTGTGATGTTATCTGTGCAGCATGAAACTCAGAGTGGGCATCTCACAAGCCTGGCCACTCATACAATAAGTTGGGATAGTGAAGGGTAAGGAAATTTGTGTAGCTCCTGCCCACAGTCAGAAAGCACTGGCCAGGACTGTGGACCAGGGTTGTGTGAAGCGATCTCTAGTTAGGACAACCTACTTTCTGTCAAGATCCTACCCTACCACCAGTGCCCGTGAAAATCTCCCATCCCACCTCATTCCAATTTCACAACAGTCTTCATCCAAACCCTAACCCTTCTCTTCAACTTATCACTAACTACTGGAGTTTTCAACCCATCCTTCAAACATGCCTTGTTCACACCCATCCTCAAAAAGCTCTACCTTGACCCATACTCTGTTTCTAGCTATCGCCCCATATCACTTCTCCCCTTTGCCTCTAAACTACTGGAACAGCATGACCATCTTGAACTGTCCTCCCACTTCTCCTCCTGCTCCCTCTTTGACCGGTAATTTGGCGCCCCTGAGGGTCCAGTCACCACATACATACTAGGTACTGCACCTCAGCCAGAAGTGTGGTACCCCACTCTTGGGTACGGAGCGAGGCACTACCCGGTACCCAAACACCTGCACCCAACACCACACCACTCCAGGCTAGGGGATCTGGGCAGACCATACTGAGGGAGGGCCCCGTCTCAGGCTGGAGGGGGATTTAGGTAGAAGGGTTGGGTGGAGGAAGTAGATAAGGGTAGGACACGCGGAAGTAGAGGAAGTGGAGAGAATGTGAGAAAAACGTCAGTCAGTGAGTTAGAGTTGGAGAGAGATGTCCTGGGAACTAGAGCGGAGAGGAGCTTGTCCCAGACAAAGGAAGCAAGAGGAGAATCGTAGGAAGCCCATAAGGGGCTCCAGAGACAGAGAGCTGGTCCTAAGGGCAGGGGAAGTGAGGGATACACCTGTGGTACCTGAATCCACACCGACTGTAGTCGGGTGGAGGGACCAGGTTGCAGTGGGGACCGGCCCCAGACTAGTGGAGAGACTGTAAGACTCAGCTAACAAACCGGAGGCTGTGGTATATGTATGTGCGACAGCCACATCCACCTACATTCGCTAAAAAGACAGCCACATAGGGGACAAAGGTAAAAGGAAAACGTTGCCCGAGAGGACCTGAGGCCGCTGGCTTGGGACACTGTGTGTGAGGTGCAGGGCAGGAGGGCGAGAGCCAGTGCAGTGAGATGACCCAGAAGGTACCCCAGAAGGGGATCCCGGTAAAGTGCACCCAAGTTACTCGAGAGTTTGCTGGAACCTTGACCCGGAGGACACAGCACATGGCTGGTTGATGTAACTTGGAGAACTGTGAGAACTGTGAGTAAAGTGTGAAGACTGCATGCTGCTGTGTCCTCAGATTTATTTACTGCATCACTTGCCTTGTGCTACATCAGTAACCATCATCTAATTTACTTTATAACAGACCTGGGGCCTTTCTCTACCCGTGGAGAGCTGTAACATCTTTGCTGCATCACCAACCGCCCCAGTGGACCTGAACAGCAGTGTCAGCCATCCAATTGCCGAATACCACAGGAGATGTCACAAATTAATTCCCCTTATAAACGTCCCCATGTTTATGACACAGACAGGCCACCGAGTCGTATCACAGCACCGTGACACATCCCTTGAAAAAACTGTTTGGCCCTGTTCTGAGTACCCTACGGTCCTGGTGGTGAGCGTGTCAATTACAATCTGGCTTCCAACCGCATCACTCTATCAAAACTGTCCTAACTAAGGTTGTCAATGACCTACTAACTGCCAAGGGCAAGCAACACAACTCTGTCCTCCTCCTCCTAGACCTGTCTTCTGCCTTTGACACTGTAGACCATTCCCTCCTGTTACAGATCCTCGAATCTCTTGATGCACAGACTTGGCCCTCTCATGGATCTCTTCATATCTAACATACCGGACATTTAGTGTCTCCTTCTCCCACATCACCTCCTCACCTTACCCACTATGTGTTGGTGTCCCCCAAGGCTCGGTTCTTGGACCCCTACTTTTCTCATCTACACTCTTGGCTTGGGACAGCTCATAGAGTCCCACAGCTTTCAGTACCATCTCTACGCTGATAACACACAGATGTATCCCTCTGGACCTGACATCACCTTCTTACTAACCAAAATCTCACAATGTCTGTGCATTATTTCATCCTTCTTTTCTGCTCGATTTCAAACACTGAGCATGGACAAAACATCATCTTTCCCCAACTCACTATACCCCTCCACCAGACCCATCCACCAAAGTCAACGACTGTTCACTCACCCCAGTCCCACATGCTCGGTGCCTCAGAGTGATACTTGACTCTGCCCTGCCCTTCAAGCCACATACCCAAGCCCTTGCCACTTCCTGCTGACTTCAACTCAAAAATATTTCCCGGATCCGTACATTCCTTGACCAAGATACTGCAAAAACACTTGTACATGCCCTCATCATCTCCCGCCTCGGTTATTGTAATCTCCTGCTTTCTGGCCTCCCCTCTAGCACCCTTGCACCACTCCAAAGTATCCTAAACTTTGCTGCCCAACTAATACACCTGTCTCCCCACTATTTCCCCAGTCTCTTCTCTCTGCCAAGCCCTTCACTGGCTCCCCATTTCTCAGAGGCTCCGGTCCAAAACCCTAACTATGACATAAAAAGCCATCCACCATCTGTCTCCTCCGTACATGTGCAACATGATTTCCCAATACCTACCCTCACGCAACCTTCGATCCTCTCAAGATCTCCTCCTCTAAACCCCTCTTATCTCTTCTTCCCACAACCGCATACGAGATTTCTCCCGTGCATCCGGTATACTCTGGAACTCTCTGCCCTAACACATCAGACTCTCACTCACTGTGGAAACCTTCAAAAGGAACCTGAAGGCCCACCTCTTCTGACAAGCCTACAACCTACAGTGAACTTTAGTCCACCAAACCACCGCATGACCAGCTCTACTCTCTCCTCTTGCATCCTCACCCATCCCTTGTAGACTGTCAGCCCTTGCAGGAAGGGTCCTCTCTCCTTCTGTACCTTGTGTGCCCTATATTGATCATGTACAGTACAGACCAAAAGTTTGGACACACCTTCTCAATCAAAGAGTTTTCTGTATTTTCATGACTATGAAAATTGTAGATTCACACTGAAGGCATCAAAACTATGAATTAACACATGTGGAATTATATACTTAATAAAAAAGTGTGAAACAACTGACAATATGTCCTATATTCTAGGCTTCTTCAAAGTAGCCACCTTTTGCTTTGATTACTGCTTTGCACACTCCTTGCATTCTCTTGATGAGCTTCAAGAGGTAGTCACCGGAAATGGTCATCCAACAGTCTTGAAGGAGTTCCCAGAGATGCTTAGCACTTGTTGGCCCTTTTGCCTTCACTCTGTGGTCTAGCTCACCCCAAACCAGCTCGATTGGGTTCAGGTCTGTTGACTGTGGAGGCGAGGTAATCTGGCGTAGCACTCCATCACCATCACACCTGCTCCTCCATGCTTCAAGGTGGAAACCAGGCATGTAGAGTCCATCCGTTCACCTTTTCTGAGTCGCACAAAGACACGGTGGTTGGAACCAAAGATCTCAAATTTGGACTCATCAGACCAAAGCACAGATTTTCACTGGTCTAATATCCATTCCTTGTGTTCTTTAGCCCAAACAAGTCTCTTCTGCTTGTTGCCTGTCCTTAGCAGTGGTTTCCTAGCAGCTATTTTTCCATGAATGCCTGCTGCACAAAGTCTCCTCTTAACAGTTGTTGTAGAGATGTGTCTGCTGCTAGAACTCTGTGTGGCATTGACCTGATCTCTAATTTGAGCTGCCGTTAACCTGCGATTTCTGAGGCTGGTGACTCGGATGAACTTATCCTCTGCAGCAGAGGTGACTCTTGGTCTTCCTTTACTGGGGCGGTCCTCACCAGTTTTTTTGTAGTGCTTGATGGTTTTTGCAACTGCACTTGGGGACACTTTCAAAGTTTTCCCAATTTTTCAAACTGACTGACCTTCATTTCTTAAAGTAATGATGGCCACTCGTTTGTCTTTACTTAGCTGCTTTTTTCTTGCCATAATACAAATTCTAACAGTCTATTCAGTAGGACTATTAGCTGTGTATCCACCAGACTTCTGCACAACACAGCTGATGGTCCCAACCCCATTTATAAGGCAAGAAATCCCACTTATTAAACCTGACAGGGCACCCCTGTGAAGTGAAAACCATTTCCGGTGACTACCTCTTGAAGTTCATCAAGAGTATGCCAAGAGTGTGCAAAGCAGTAATCAAAGCATAAGGTGGCTACTTTAAAGAACCTAGAATATAAGACATATTTTCAGTTGTTTCACACTTTCTTGTTAATCCATAGTTTTGATGCCTTCAGTGTGAATCTACAATTTTCATAGTCATGAAAATACAGAAAACTCTTTGAATGAGAAGGTGTGTCCAAACTTTTGGGCTGTACTGTATATTGTACTAGTATATGTATGTTTCCTCATGTACAGTGTCATGGAATAAATTGCGCTATAATAATAAATAATAATTATAATAATAAAATAAATGACAAAGGTGGAAATGTTCAAAGTATACAAGTTTTGGAACCACTTTTAAGGAGTTGAAATCTAAAGAAACCACAGTATTTAGACAGAGCATTGAATTTATGTACCACATACGTAACATACACGTTTATACTGTACTTCTGGCACGAGTCTGAGGTGCTCAGTGTAGAACAGTGAGCTTCAACAAGGGTTATTTTTTCTTTCTTTTGTAATAAACCTTATGGATTTGTACAAATCTGTTAAGCACATTTGGTCTGCTCAATGCAAACACCCCCAGGGAGTAAGTAATTTGGACAGCAGCATGACAGCATTAATCACTGTGACCTTTGTGTCTAGTTTACAAATGTGCTATTTCTTTTTTGGAAGGAATGTCTGCAATAACAGTAACACACCTGAGAGGGACATTTATTCCTGACAGCCCCCATCCAAAGTAACTTCCTGCGAGTTTCCAGCTGTAACAGCAGAGCTAAGAGGAGAATGCGAACAAGACACAAACCTGACTGCTGGGAAACAAAAATACATAGGCCACCTTTTGAAGCCAACATGTGAATGTAAAGAAGGATTTATTTTTATTACAAAGTTGTACGGTAATTATTAGTGATGAGCGAGTACTAAAACGCTCGGGTGCTCGAAGCTCGGGCCGAGCATCCCGAGATACTCGTGTACTCGGCCCGAGTAACGAGCCCAATGTTATCCTATGGGAGACACGAGTATTTTTATGAAATGACTGCCGGCAGCATGTAGAAACCCTAAAAATGTCACAAAAGTCTCAGAAGAGTGCTAAAATGACATGGCAACACCATGGGGAAGACCCCTGGAAGCATTTCTCACTCAAAAGTCACAGCTGTGAACAATCTTGTCCGAGTTTCACGCCAATTTTACCAAGTCACCAGAAAACCTTCCAAAATTATACCAAAATGAATATTTAGGGTGGAAATGTTAAGGGCACATACCCAATAGTGAGATACAGCTGGTGTATGTTACTTTTTGTGATTACATGAAAGATTTTACGTGAAAACATTGTGCGACACTCCGATGTCCCTGAGAAGAGACATACATGAAGCCCTGTCTAGAAATAAAGTGCCCATTTTGAGGAACTAGAAAGAGAAAGGGGGGGGGACAAGAGGCGCAATAGTGCCCTTATCACTAGACACTAAAAACAGTAGGTGAGAAAAGATCCACTCACCTAATCCAGTTGTGTCACCCACAACTGGTTAGAAAGCCTGATAGAATAAGTATCCTGCTGGCTGCTGCTGGACTTCCACCGGTCTCCACTCGGGTAGACGAAGATTGAAGATTTGGGAAAGAATGGTGTGTCACAGTCCGCGCTGCCAGGAAATCCGCTCGTAAATCACGCTAGTAGTCGGTATCCAAATCAATCCTCTTTATTCATCCTACGCGTTTCAACGCCTTCCTGGCGTCTTCCTCAGGGATCAACCAAGTAACAACCTGTTGACACTGGTGTTGGTTCAAGAGCGGTGTACTGCAGCGGGCCCCAAGAATTTGGGACAGGACGTGTGAGCGAGTAGATGGGCCCCTTTCTTGTTACGAAATTAGTGCTTGCACACGACCTCTGCCTCTGCCTGCACCACCATCACATTCACTTCCTTGTTCCTTGCCAACGCCCTTGCGCATTTTGCTTGTATACAGCGACACCAGTCTGGTGACTGTAATAGTCACAGGAGATTAGGATTTTAGTCCCTAACCTGTATTAAGGTAGTAAGTACACCAGTCTGGTGACTGTAATGGTCACAGATTATTAGGATTTTAGTCCCTAACCTGTATCAAGGTAGTAAGTACACCAGTCTGGTGACTGTAATGGTCACAGAAGAGTAGGATTTTAGTCCCTAACCTGTATTAAGGTGGTAAGCACACCAGTCTGGTGACTGTAATGGTCACAGGAGATTAGGATTTTAGTCCCTAACCTGTATCAAGGTAGTAAGTACACCAGTCTGGTGACTGTAATGGTCACAGGAGATTAGGCTTTTAGTCCCTAACCTGTATCAAGGTAGTAAGTATACCAGTCTGGTGACTGTAATGGTCACAGGAGATTAGGATTTTAGTCCCTAACCTGTATCAAGGTAGTAAGTACACAAGTCTGGTGACTGTAATGGTCACAGGAGATTAGGATTTTAGTCCCTAACCTGTATCAAGGTAGTAAGTACACCAGTCTGGTGACTGTAATGGTCACAGGAGATTAGGAGTTTAGTCCCTAACCTGTATCAAGGTAGTAAGTACACCAGTCTGGTGACTTTAATGGTCACAGAAAAGCTTGGATTCCGATCTGTATCAACCTGCCTATATCCTCCTAGATTAGTCCTGAGAAGATCTGTTGTGGTCAGCAGCAGTTTGCAGCCCTGCTCCGGATCTACCTATGAGGGCCGCAAATCTGTCCCTAAGCAGCAGCAGACACTGTCCCTACACTCACTGTCTGGATGCCTGTGTGCAGAGCACAGCGCGGCCGGGTCTTATAAAGGCTCGGTCACGCTATGCAGGCCGGCCAATCACTGCAATGCCACAACTAACAGGGCTGTGGCATTGCAGTGGTCTGCCAGCCAATCCCTGCATGTGGGCTGGCTCTCAAAAGAGCGCCAACATGCAGAGATGACGACCATGAGCACAGCACGAGTATCGCGAGATTACTCGGTGCTCGCCGAGTAGCCCGAGTACAGTGATACTCGTGCGAGTACCGAGTAGTGGCGAGCATGCTTGCGCATCACTAGTAATTATATGACAAATGTTATCATGCACAGCCATTGTACCATAGATTTTAGTATGTCTATCTCACATCTTAAAGAGGACCTTTCCACGCTTCTGTTGGGATATCTCTAACTGAATACTTTGAACTGTTTCATTATTAAGATCTGACTGAGTTCCCCTTTTGACTTGTATTGGAGTCGTTACTCGTTACTCATTCAAAGTATTTGGTTAGAGCTGTCCGAATATCTTATTACTCGCTCATCACTAGTGTCTATCCATAGTCTGACACTGACCAAATACTGTGGAAAGACGGTAAGATTTAGCGGCCAGCACACAATTACAACATTCATCAAAATATAATTAAATCCAAAAATAATCAAAATTAAAGAAGTTGTTGAGAAGAGAAATACCCTAAATCTAATTTAGATTACCCATCATGCATCAGGATTGATTACATATTTCATGTTCTTTGATTTAATTTTTGTGTGTTTACCAGTAGATATTCTTTGTTGTTAGGAATTTTAGTGTAAAGGATCCCACATTTCTAATTAAATACAGTGCCTTCAAAAAGTATTCATACACTGTGAACATTTTCATATTTGTTCACATTACGCAATAAACCTAAAATGTATTTTACTGGGACTTTATATTGTATACTGACACAAACTAGCAAGTTTTGTAAAGTGTAAAGGAAATGATACATGGATTTCTAAAGATTTTAAAAATATAAACTGAAAATTGTGACATACATTTGTATTCAGCTCGAGTCAATACTTTGTAGGACCACCTTTCCCTGCAATTACTGATGCAAGTCTACTGGGGTATTTCTCTACCTGCTTTTTCCATCCAGATGATGACATTTTTGGCCATTCTTCTTTGCAAAATATCTCTAGCTCAGGGAGGTTTTATGGTGAGCACCTGTGAACTGAAATTTTCAAGTCTTGTCACAGGTTCTCAATGGTGTTTAGGTTGGGACTTTTAATGGGCTATTCAAACACATGAATATGCTGTGATCTAAATCACTCCTTGTAGCTTTGGCAGTACATTTAAGGTTGTTGTCCTACTGAAAGGTGAAGTTATGCCACAGTCACAAGCCTTTTGCATCCTTAAACAGGTTTTCCTCCCTGTATTTAGTTCAATATTCCCATCACCTCTGACCAGCTTCCCTGTCCCTGCTGAAGAAAAGCCTTCCCACAGCATAATGCTGTCACCACCATGTTGTTTTGTGGTTGTTTTCAGGCCAATGGGCAGGGTTAGTTTTCTGCTACACATAGTGATGCACCCCCAGGCCCATGGGATACTCGGAACCGAGCTTTGCTATTTCTGGGGGAATCACAGGGGTCGAGAACTAGCTGGGCATCAGATAAAAGTTTTGGGATGGTTGTCGTGATGCCACCCGTGATGTTCAGCTATTGATGGTGTGGGACCTCTGGGGATGATAAGATTGCAGCTGAGATGGTATCGCTACCCACAGGTGGAGCGGTTCCCCAGGGCAACCAGGATAGTCTATGGCGGTGGAAGGCCGTTGGGCTGCAGGACTGAGGGTGCATAATAACCAACAGGCACACAGATCGTAGTCTCCTTTACTTTTACTGGTAGTAACAGGTTTTGTCCAGGGTACCATCCACAAGAGGCGTTGAGAATCTGGGTGGCCTGGAAGCAAGTTGGGGGTCTCCTCACCTGGTGAGTTCTGAGGCCTCCATGCTGCGCTACCCCTTACTGGTCCTGGCTACCTGTAGCTAAGCTGTGACCCTCTCTTCCTGCTTGTAAGTCTCTCACCCATATGGCAGGCAGCTCGAGCTCTTCCCGGGCACCACTTCTCTGACAACTGGCCCTGAACTCTTCTTTGCTAATGTGCCTCCGTGCTTTCCTGTGGCCGGGAGACTTGGAATCTCCCTTCCTCCAGTTTTGGCAGCTGTGCCTGAAGTACCCTTACAGCCTCAGACACCGGTGTCCGCTTCTGGTGCTCTGCTCTGGGGTGAGTCCGATCACTGGCTCCACTCCCCAGGCCTACTTATCTCCTTCCTCAGACGCTCTTCTACGGGTCCCTCATGCTTGCTGTTCCTCTCTCTACGCTACTTGGGGTGAGCTTAACACTGCTCCAGTCCACAGATCGTCTTCACAGTCCTCCTAGGAACTGAGCTCACTAACCCCGTCCCCAGGCCAGAATTTATAGGGGAGCTCCCCTGAAGTTGGGTTTCAGAACTCCTCCTTCTGGTCTGGAGTCAGAAAAAATGTTGCATGCTGTGGGCTGGTGTGGATACCCCTCCTTGCTTCCAAGCATGGCATCACCCCCTGAGGGGGCAATGCTATTGTGGCAACCATCTAAAAGTGGATAGACAAGCGCACAATGGGTCTTATCACATCTGTCATCTTATACACAGCCGCACAGATCATATTGTTTTTTTGTCCTTTGGATATCATTGTGGCAACCGGACTCTGAGATGTCACATTCCCCCCTAGTTAAATTAAGTACTCCTGGACTGAGGAAACATTTTTGAAAGAAATAACATTATAAAAATTGTGCACAGTCTCAAAAATGAAAAATGACAAAAACCAAGAAAATTGAAAAAGACAATCACTATGGCGCTTAGTCCTTCCACCATTGGCTGATGATGAACTTTATACAAGATTGAATTTACCACAACCAGTCCTGTGGTTCATTGGTCCATATTTAAATTAAATGTTCAAGAAGGCTCAAACGTTCATACAGTAAGTCCTGTAAGCACGGTATGCTTGGTGGTTGCTTATTTACAAGATCACATAAAAACAAAACATATTTACATTTTTAAACTGGTTAAACTGTCTACGTAACTTGCTAACATTCCCTGTAACGGGCTGGGATCTGACCTATGTTACTTCAAGTGGATCTACGCAGTACAGGCATTTCTGATTGTCTGCTCTGGTCTCTAGTGTCCTCTACAGGTGTTGTGGGTCCACTATTCTATGTGTAGACCTCCATAGCACAGATATACCAGAGTGTCGTCTTAGACTCACCATGGGACTGACAGATTCACCGATAGCAAGGAATTGACTCTCTTGTTCTATTGCAGCTGGTGGTTCTTCAGGTGGTTCTTGAGTCTCAACTGGTTCAAGTACCACTACTTGGGGAAAAGTCAATACAGAGACTACAATTGCTCCATTTATTTGGGTCCACGTTTTGGGGAAGTCTCCAAGAATGGTATGAATCATCTCTTCTTTTTGTTCTACTGGTTGAGGTATATCTGGGACTTCTCTGTATCTTAATTGTTCAGGGCATATCTTTAGATGGTCTCTTGAAACTGCCGCTGAGGTCTCTACTCCATCTTTACTAAGTGAGAGCTTTGTGATGTTGGTCTACCAGGCATTGCAACAACAAGAAAGGCAAAGGGGTTACAATAATGGTGATCAACCCAGAATTGTTGAAAAAATGCAAAATTATTTATTACATCAATAGTTCATAATTTTGCAGGTTTAAACAAGGTGCAATACAGGTCACACAAATAAAAACAATTAAAAAGGCTGCAGAAGCCATATATATATATACATTGGACCAATAGTTAGTATTAATTGGCCCCAAACCTCCCGAACCTAGGAATGTATACTCAGTATGGCTTATATATACGATGCATAGGCAAAACAATAACCTCTTTTAGAAAACCCAAAAGATCAAAAAATCATCCACATATATATAAACCAGAATACTCAAATCTGACTAATATAGCCCCCAATGCCCTAAGACAAATGAAGTATACAGGAGATATATGTCTCATAGGAAAACATGTAAAGCATGTGAAGCCCTGCAAAATATGCTCAATAAATGAATAACCCAATAGTCATAATTTTAGTCAGGATCTAATAATAAGGTATTCTTATAGGTAAAGACTACACCCAATTTTAGCATAGAATAGAGGTTATAGTAATCAGGCACCCTCCAAGAAGATTAATTTTCTATTATATTGACTCTGGAGCACAACCTTAGTATTGACATGCTGCAGTCCTATGCGTATTACACCCAGGATATAATTAAACGTGATTTGACTTTATAGTGAGTGACGCGCTAAGTCTATATGGCTTTATTGACTTGCTTACCCATACAATCAAGACACCTACCTTGTTGTACTATTTTCTCCCTTACTAGGGACCTGTTTATTCAAAAAACTTATTTTATAAATATCACTCATAAAAAACCTTTAAAAACATTAAAGTTCATTGCTTCTTCCTCTGCTGTTTCTTATTCAGAATGTTCACACTTTCTTGATGGACCTAAAAATGGGAATTGTGTGTGATTACTTGTCTATAGACATCAGATTATTTGTCTTTTGTTAAAGGTTCACATTTGTTATTCTTACCGGCGTATATCGCTTTTAATATGTACTGTTTTTGATCTCCACATCAATTTTCTATGTAGATTCTAAAATCATTAAAAAATTTGGTATAAAAAAATCTTATAACTATTTATAAATTGTTTAAAAATTACTAATCTGGTATTTTACCTTCAGATTCGTAATATTTGGAGCTCTCAGTCATTTGGTTAAACTGCTTGGTAGGATTTCTACAATATGTCACTGGGATTATAAGACACTATATCAATTGTATCCACTATTAAAGTTTTATCTTTGCATATAGTATATTACTAATGGTGACCATGTATGTATATAGTATATTACTAACGGTGATCCCAAGGTTAGCTACGTATGTGCATCGTTGTTACTGACCACAATACGTTCACTCCCTGCAGGTGATGTGTTGTTCAGGGCTGCATGTGATTTCGGGCTGGTGTGATCCGCAGTATGCAATGTCTGTTGATCCAAGTATAGCGTCAAGTCTCGGCTATTGGTTCCTCTACTTTTTCCCTGCGTCTACCAGGCATTGCTCCAACCTAGCCAGAATCCTACTCCACACTGATGAGGGGCAATACCCCGAAACAGCTGTCTGTGGATAGATACCTGGCTTTGGTAATTCCCTTGTCATAACCTTAAGCTCATAACTGAGCTTGACATCACCCCCCCGAGGAAGGCAATGCCATTGTGGCAACCGGACTCTGGTGTGCCACAATAGCGTTTTGCATTTAGCCTAAAAAGTTCAACTTTGGTCTCATTTGACTGGAAAATCTATTTCTAAAAGCTAGCTGTGTCCTCTTCATGGCTTTTTGAAAACTGCAAACCGGAGTTCTTATGGCTTGCTTTCAAAAAAAGACTTTCTACTTGCCACTCTTCTATAAAGGTCAGATTTGTGGAATATATATATATATATCAGGAATATTTGTGGAAGAGGATATATGTATCAGGTGACACCATGGCTCAGTGGTAGCACCGTAGCCTTGCAGCACTGGGGTCCTGGGTTCAAATCCCACCAATGACAACATACAAGAAATTTGTATGTTCTCCCTGTGTTTGCATTGGTTTCCTCCGGGCACTCCGGTTTCCTCCCACATAACATACTGATAGGATGTTCACATTGTGAGCCTCAATGCGGACAGTGTTGCAAATGTATGTAAAGTGCTGTGGAATTAATAGCGCTATTTAAATGAATAAATATTATTACTATTATTAATATACGACTAAGGTTAGGGATACCATTAGCATATCGTGTCCGATGTAAGAGATAGTGCTAATGACACTTTGTTCAAGCTCAGCTGCACACGTGAGCCAAGGGTCATGCAACTGTGATCTAATTGGATCACAGATGTGGAGAAGAGGGAGACATTAATCTCTCCATCTTCTCCATTACTTTATTTCAGTGTACATCACACTGCACTCAAATGTCATTTAAGTGCAGTCCGATGATTCACACTCATCACTCATCCATAGACTTATATGGGTGCATGTGATTGGAGACTCGCTGACAATTGCAGCATGCTTCAATTTTTTTTCGTCAGTCCAATTAGGGCTGATGAAAACATAGCAGATCTGAGCTACCACATTGCATAACATTGGTCCAAGTGCAATGCGAGGTTTTCTTACATTGCATTTGGCTGATTCATATGCACATGGATGGACCTCTTGGCTGCTTCTCTAGTTAGAATATGATGATGTGTGTTGGTAGATTTTCCAGTTGTGCCATACTCCTTTCATTTATGGAAAATAATAATAATAATAATAATAATAATAATCTTTAGATGGCTTGGGAAAAAACTGTGCACCGTGAGATATTCAGAGCTTGTGCTGATCTTTTTATAACTTAATCTGGCTTTACTCTTTTCCACATCTTTATCTCTGACCTGTCTGGTGTATTCCTTGGTTTTCATTGTGCTTTTTGACCCTTAATGTTCAAGGCTCTGAGACCTTCACAGAACAACTGTAGTTATACTAGAAATAAATTAAACACATTACATGACTTCTGGAGGCAAGTGGTCACTCAGGATTTTATTTAGGGGTATGAGGCTACAGGGGGTTGAATTTAACATGTATTTTCAGATTTATATATTTACATTTATTCCCATACTATGAATTATTACCTCTAAACTACACAAATTTTTGCTTCATCGTGTTGGAATATCACATACAATTCCCAAAAATACATTTAAGTTTGTGGGTGTAATGTGAATAAATGTGAAAAAGTTTACTGGGTGCAAATACCTTTCAAGGCACTAAATATGCATCTAGCTAGCCGAATGACTAACGACTGGGTAAAGCGGCATGGACAGCAACATTATTAATCACATAATAAATTCTATAAACAAAGACAAGCATGAGATCCCTTTGTAGATTGAGGATTAGCAAACACTCAAACAATCAGTTTATTTCTGATCTTTTATCTATCTATCTATCTATCTATCTATCTATCTATCTATCTATCTAATATCAAAAATCAAAGAGCAGCACTATGCTATCAAGCCGGGTGCAAAAATCAGTCAAGGATGGTGTTCAATCACCCTTACTCACGTATAAATGAACAAAAGAGAACGGCAGCACTCCTTCCAAGTAGTTATAGCCTTTATTGGCCGACAGGCAAAACCACGACGTTTCAGTGTATCAGACTTTCTTCTGGCAATCACCGTATACAAATGTTAAAACTTATATACATATTCTACTTCCTTACAATGTTAGTAATTGATTAATCAATTAACAATTCATTATAATATTTACAACAAAAACATCATATTCATATCCATTGTATTTACTATACTTCCCTGATGCCTATATTGTATAGTTAGTTCTTATTAGCCCATTTTATTATGGGGTCCACTCATCTTATTATTCCTACTGTGTTGTCTCTCTATTTGTTTGGACAACCCCCAATGTTAGGTGTAAACATTAATATTAGTATATTTATGAATATGCTACATGATCTCACCAGGGCTTATCCTCGCACATGTCTCCGTCGCTTGGGCGTTGCGGAAGTGCGTGCGCGCATGTGCAGATCACATTCAGCCTCCTTGTAACCATGGATTCCCGGAAATAGTAACTCTGCCATGTTGGACTCCTGTGCTTGCGTAGTGTTCATTTTGATGTGTGTCACCATTTTTCTTCACCTACGCCGATCACAGTCTATTTTCTACTCAAATTCCATTAATAAGTATGTTACATTGTGTTCATTGATCAAATTGAACTCATATTATGTAAGAAATCTATTAACTAGAAAAAAACTTAAAATATATCAAAATTTGTATACAATGATTGCCAGAAGAAAGTCTGATAGACTGAAACGTCACGGTTTTGCCTGTCGGCCAATAAAGGCTATAATTACTTGGAAGGAGTGCTGCAGTTCTTTTTTGTTAACACAAAGAACATAATTTTATCTATCTATCTATCTATCTATCTATCTATCTATCTATCTATCTATCTATCTATTTTTTTCTGTTTTTTTTATCTATCTATCTATCTATCTATCTATCTATCTATCAATTCCAAAAAACAAGCAGCACTCCTTTACTTTCTCAAAGTGGACTTTGCTTTATTCCAGCCTTGTGTGCAACGTTTTAGAGTTAGTCCTCCTTCCTCAAGCATAGTGCAACAAGCAAATCAAGGGTCTTATATACATGTACAGCTTAATCAGCAATTACATAAAACTTGTATATAACTGTAAGGCGGCCGTCACACGCTACGATATATGCAAACATATTGCTGGAAAGTGCCTGATTTGGCCTTGCTCCTACGACGTCGTCGCGTGTGACAGCATGATGTGACTACCGATAAGTGGTCAGATCGTTATATACAGATATGGGAACCGGACCGCACATCAGACGATGTGGATCATCCAATCTGCTGCATTGTTCTGTGTGACACCGCCATAACCGATCTCCTGACCGATTCCTCCTATTCACATCATTCACAAGCATCGGTCGCTGGTTGTGCCAACGATCCCTGCACGTAACATCGCTGCTGTGTCCTGAACGTTATCTATACATGTGACACCTCGCTAAGATGTTGTCTATGAGCGCGCACCCCTGACATGTTATTGAGTTCCCACACAAAATTGTAGTGTGTGACGGCCGCCTAATACGTATCTCAATAACGTATGGAGTTTCTGGCTCCATGTCTGCAATTTGCACCCTCATCACCCACAGGTGGTCTGAGGTTGAGATGGTGTCTACCCACTTGAGAGTGGGACAGGGAGGAAAAGGAGGACAGGGATGTCAACATTAGGACTCATCAGACCTGGGGTCACCTTGTCGCGGTTGATGAGCAAACAGACATTGGCCAATGTATGTACCAAGAACCCCAAAAAAATAAAAAAATAAGAATTTTTAGTTTTTTGAAAAAAACATAAGTTTTTAAATTTTTTCCTCAAATATATACTGCTTGTTAGCATGTGTGCATCATTGGTAGCAGCTGAGTGCTGCAGAGAATTTTTTCTAGTTGTTTGACCCAGTGTCCCTGCTGGCACCAGTTCACATTGTGTCTGTGAGTGCTGTGCAGTTTTTTCTGTTTTTTGTATCTATCTATCTATCAAGAAAAAAAAACTGCACAGCACTCACAGACTAATGTGAACTGGTGCTAGCAAAGACGCAGGGTCAAATAATTTGAAAAAAATTCTTGCAGCACACAGCTACTACCAATGATGTACAAATGCTATAATCTATATGTATTTGAGGAAAAAAGTTTAAAAACTTACGTTTTTTTAAAAAAACTCAAAAATTCTAATTTTTTATTTCTGAAGTTCTTAGTACACACATTGGCCAATGTCTGCTTGCTCATCAACTGCGACAAAGTGACTTCAGGTCTGATGAGTCCTACGCTGATATCCCTATCCTCCTTGTCCAACCACCACTTCTCAGTGGGCAGACTCCATCTAGACCCTCAATCACCTGTAGGTTAATGAGGGTGCACATTGCAGCAAAGAGCCTGCAACTTCATATGATAAATAACAAGAAAAAAAACTGCACAGCACTCACAGACTAATGTGAACTGGTGCTAGCAAAGTCTTCTATTTCTGTGAGATTCCGGGGTTGTCTTGCACGCTCTGCTCTTTTTAGGTCTTGCTAAAGAATTTCAATGATGTTCAGATCAGGGGACTGTGACGACCATTGTAAAACTTTCAGCTTATGCCTTTTGAGGTAGTCTATTGTGGATTTTGACATGAGCTTAGCATCATTATCCATTTGTACAGTAGAAGCCATCCATCATTTCAACATCCGCTTTTTTACAGATTTGCATTGGTCTGAACATAGTAAATCAAGATATTGTGCCAACTGCAGCTGGACTAGGATGTTGGGAGGCAAAATCCGTCACATAGATCCACCAGGGATAGTTACCTATTCCCGTGTGACAGTCATAGCTTGTAGGTAGGACACCATCACCTGTTCAATGTAATTTGCAGTACATTATACATTATTTTCTCTAATTGGCCTATTGATGTTATTTCTTCAAACAACTCCTTTTTATTATTAATAATAATAATAATAATAAATCTTTATTTATATAGCGCCAACATATTCCGAAGCGCTTTACAATACAATGGTTCGTATACGAATGGTGATAGGTAACAATAAAAGTATACAATACAGTAAGTAATTAAAGTAGAGAATCAATGTAAAAGATCCAATACACCAAGCAGAGAATCAATGTAAGAAGTAAGACAATTAAAACAGAGAAAGTGTAAAAAAAATAGTACAGTAATTACGGTAGATACAATACAATAAGCGTAGAATCAATGTAAAAAGTACAATACTGTATTAAAGCAAAAATAAAGGTGACCCTGCTCAAAAGAGCTTGAAATCTACAACGAGATAGGGGTTACACAAAGTACAGGGGCTTATTAAAGTGATGGTCCAGGCATCTTGAGGAAGAGGGGGATAGAAAAACTTACATGAATGATCACCAGACATCTGTGTAGAGCTTTTGGTTTGGTGGAGTTTAAAGAAGAGTTATGTTCAGATAGATAGTGAATGGGCTTTATACAGTACAAAGGACTTCTATTAGGGAGCAAGATAGGCTGCCTTAAAAAGATGTGTTTTTAGGGAGCGTCTGAAGCCATGCAAGTTGTGAATAGTCCTGATTTCTTGGGTTAGAGCATTCCAGAGAATTGGTGCAGCTCGGGAGAGACTATAGAAGCATTCTCTCAACCCCTATGGCGTGTGGCTAGTCCATTTTGTTAAATATTATTGGAAAATAAATGTTATCGTTGACAATTAGGTATGCAAATCTACCAGATTGTATTTTCAGAAATAAAATACTAATTCTGAAAGGTGAAGAAACTCTTGTGTTCATTATTTCATGAACCATCTCTCTTTCCACTTGCGGTACAGCGTCTAAGTCCTGCTTATCTCTACAAAGAAATGGCTTCCTAATGTGTCCTGTACCTAATATATTAATGAGACATCATTAAATAATTCTTCAGTTGTTTGTCCTATGTACATAGGTGTTAAAAATGTCAGTTTACAAAAGAAAACTTTTCCGAAGGACCAACCAATTATACTTTTACTATTAGATTTATAGAAATAAGTTCCATCTAGGTCCATATGTGGTCTGGAAAGGTACTTAATATTAGCTGAAGTCATCAACTATTCACCTGCTGGATCACGTTTATGGCCACATAAGTCCATTGATATTGGAACACATCATCAGCGCATAAAATGTTAACAATATACTATTTATCCCAATATAATATATAATTTAATTGGACTATAGTTCATAAAATCGGGTCATATTTTTTTCTACATTTACATCATTTTATGATTGCTGCCAAAAAACGTTAACCATAGCTCTAAATCCATTGTTATGTTCAACATGTGACGCCCTGTTATATTCAGTTTTAGAATATTTTATTTCCAATCTATGTCTGCAGAGGAGACTGTGCTTGATGGAACTGACAGACACAAACTAACCCCTCATACAGTAAGTGCAGTGTTATATATGTATTTGGTGAAATTTCGGTATAATGAAGATCTGGTAAAAGTCTCTTTTCTGGCCACAAAGTCCTGTTAGATATGTAGGTAAAGAGGATGGAGCTGATTTTTTATTCTTTTCAGTTCTCTGAAAAAGGCTTGACTGAATGCTAAAATCGGCGCCATATGGCCAGCACCTGAGGAAGAAGCTCCATCTGGAAAACATAGCTTTAGTTACAGGTCAGCAGAGAAAGTGTGCATACATCAAGGCTGACTGACAGAACAAAACACAGTCTTAGGGGACAGTAAGTCCAGATTGGAGGCTCTCTGTACTTTTCTGAAATAATTAAGATGAAAGACTTGTGTTGGCTGAGAAGCAAATGAGATTGGTGGCCCTTAATTAGTTGAATCTTGTAGAACCATAGTATGCGAAAACTCCAATATTATACTGCGCAATAGAGATCAACTACCTCGATTGGGAAACAGGTGTCCCCGTCAAAAATATTGACTTGCTGATTAAACAATGCCACTAGTACTGAATTATTAATGACCCCTTATGGATATTGCAATGAGGCGCATCAAAGATGATGTACTCATTTGCAAACGTCCCTTCTCCCTCATGAGTCCAGAATATAATTTGCTTACCCCATCCAGGCGGTAGCATAAGTACAGCAATTTTCATAGTAAAACAAATTAACCATGTAATATGCTCAGAAGAGAGGGTTCTCCGAAGCTAAAATAGATCTCCAGGTATGGTGGAAAATTCAACCACTGTTTGGCCACTATGGTTTGGCAAAGGAATTCAAAAAATAATTGGGGCTTTCGTCTTTATTTTAGTACATTTATAGCATTCCCTGCTAAAAGACAGATAGTGGATTCATCTACACAGGTATGGAAATATTAACCAAGTATGCTAATGTGGGCACATGAATTATCTCCGAGCTTCTTAACAGCTGAAGAGGTTCATGTGAGGGCTTCATGTGGCTTCTGGGACTCATTAGAAAAATTCCACAAGACTCAAAATTCTAAACATTCAAAACAGACAGAATGTTTGACTTTGGAACTAAAAAAATAAATTCCCTCTTTAACACTTTTTTTTCGTACACCTTTTGGAAACGTTCATAAAGTATGCTGTTTTTTATTTGTATCTACTATATAATTGTCTAAGACGTTTTCGTGTCGGACCCCGACAACGTGCCGTGGATATGTCACACTCTGTGACGTCATCACGGCGAAGCATTGGCCGCGTAGCGGCCATTGCGAGCCGCTGACGTCACCACGCACGAACAATGGCCGCGAAGCGGCCATTGCGAGTCGGTGGCCGAAAAT